>PVIR01004701.1:6603-77156 GCA_004026965.1 Petromus typicus
TAACTTCAATCCCTTTATATTTGCTTAAACCTGTTCTATGAATGAGCACATGGTCTATTTTGGAGAATGATCCATGAGCAGCTGAGAAGAATGTAAATTCTGACTTTGTGGGGTGAAATACTCTGTAGGCATCTATTAAGTCCATTTGCTGAAGAGTCTGGTTGAGCTCAAGGATTTCCTTAGTGACTTTTTGTCCAGTTGATCTGTCTCTTTGTGACAGTGGGGTATTGAGGTCCCCTACTATTACTGTATTGGAGTTTATCTGGTTTTTCAAGTCCATTAATATTTGTTTTATATAGTTGGGTGCATTAGAATTTGGAGAATAGATATTTAATATTGTGATTTCTGTCTCTTGGATTTCTCCCTGTAGTAAAAGATAGTGTCCATCTTGATCTTTCTTTGTCAGTTTTGGCTTGAAATCTATTTTGTCTGCAAATAAAATCTCCACTCCTGCTTTTTTTCTGTTTCCTATTGCATGAAGTATTGTTTTCCATCCCTTTACTTTTAGTCCATGGGTTTCTTTCTGAATTAGGTGTTTTTCTTGTATGCAACAGATTGTAGGATCTTGCGTTTTGATCCACTCTGCCAGTCTGTATCTCTTAATTGGCACGTTGAGTCAATTGACATTAATGGTTATGACTTAAATAGGTAACTTTAGTGCTACCATGTTTTCTTGTTCTTGGTTGTGTTATTCTACTTTTGCCCTTTTCCCATCAGTTTCTTGTTTGGTGCCATGGGTTGACTCAGTTAGGTCTCATGGATTTGTAACTTTCCTTATTTTTCTCCAAGATACTCTTAAAATGTTTTGGAGCACAGGTTTCTTATTTGTGAAGTTTTTCAGGTGTTCTTTGTCATGAAAGCATTTTATTTCCCCATCAACGTTGAAGGATAGTTTTGCAGGATACATTAGTCTGGGTTGGAAGTTGTTTTCCTTTAGGGCTTGGAATACTTCATCCAGGCTCTTCTTGCATTGAGTGTTTGAACTGAGAAGTCTGCTGTGATCCTGATGGGTTTCCTTTGGAAAGTAACTGTTTTCTTTTCTCTGGCTGCTTTCAGTATTTCATTCTTTTTTTGGATATCTGGGACTTTTATGATTAAGTGCCTAGGTGTAGATTTTTTCACGTCACGGGCATGTGGCGTTTTGTATGCTTCATATATTTGTATGTCCAATTCTTGACCTTTTTCTGTGAAGTTTTCTGCCATTATCTCTGTGAATAGCTGTTTGATGTCTTTAGCATTGTCTCCTGCTTCCTCAGTGACTCTGATCAATTTTATGTTATTCTTTAAATCATCTAGGAGCTGTTGGATTGTCTTTTCATTATCGCTTGCTTTTTTCCATAGATTATGCCTTTCCAGTTCATTGGTTGAGATTCTGTCTTCTACGTCAGAAATTCGATCTTCTACCAAATTCATTCTATTGTGCAAGCTTTCATTTTCTTTCTTAATTTCCTGGACTTCTGCTTGTAGGTGTTTAGAAGGTTCCATTGTTTTTGCTATCTTGGATTCTATCAACTCCATGATTTCCTGTTTAGCTTTATTAATCATCATGTTGACAGTGTCCAATATCTCTGCTTTCATCTCAGACATCAGTTCTGATTTCCATTTTGCTAGATCTCCTTTGGTTACCATTTCCGAGGACCCTGGAGATGGGCCATCAAATTTCTCTATTTCCCTTCCCCCTGTGTTACCTGGAGGTGAGGATCTTTGTATCTGAGACTTTGAGTGTTTCTTCATCTCTGACCTGCCCTGTTTTCTGGTGCTGTTTGTTGCAAGTCACTTTCCTCCTAATAGTTAGAAACCTTAAAATAGCAGTGTTTCCTGGGTTGTTCTTTGCAGTCTGTATTGGGACCTAAAGAAAAACCCCTAGTTCTGGCACACCATATGAGGCACTCAATCGATACAGTCTGAATACCTTCTCCTGTCTGCTTTAGAGGCAGAATGGCTCTGGCTCCTGAACTGGTACAATGGCGCTGCCTGAGGTTCCAATGGGCCCACCTGCTCAGCAATACAGAGTCTCTGGGCTCACTTGTTCAGTTGGCCTGGAGACCAGTAGGCTGTAAGTCCTGTGCAGCTGCAATGGTAAGGGCTGATGTTCCAACAATCCCACCTACTCACTAATACAAGGTGACTGGATGTGCTTCTGCATTTGCTGTGAAAAAAGTCAGACTCTGACCTGCTAACCTCAGTCCCTGGGCGCTCTTCCGGCATGGGCCTTGAAGCCAGTAAGCTCCAAACCTGGCGCAGATTCTGTAACAAAGATTCGGTGGCGCAGTCACCACCATTTCCCAAGCTGCCTGCTGCTAAACTCAGTTCCTGGGGGCTCTTCTGGTGTGGGCCTGGAGGCCAGTAAGCTCTAACCCCCTCCAGTTCAACTTTGGCAGAGTGGCTCCGGAAGAAGTTTGCATCACTTCATCCTGTTTCTATGTAATGATTTCTTGTGTCTGGGGCCACTTAATTTCAGTGAAGACTGCACTGAAATCCAGGGTGAATGTAGGTTTGGGGAAATGACAGGGACCTTTGGAGTTTGATTTAGCAGTTCACTACTCTTGTCTCAGTACAGCATTTAGTATGTGGTGTAGACTAGACTCGCTTTAGGAGCTGCCCAGTGGATGGTGGACCACACTCCAGGGGGCTTGGGGGTCCTGGGGGTGGGGATTTGGGATGATCTCACCTGTGTGGCACTGTTTCCTTGCTCATTTTTTTGGTCAGTAGGAACTAAGCATCTTCTGTCACTTCTCTCTGCCTTGATGCCTTTGCTGTGGGGGCCCCTCACAGAACCTAATTCACAGAAACTATCAGCTGAATGAGATTCTCCTTGTTAAAATTGTGGATATTAGGTATTGTGTCCAGTAAAGAGACATCTCACTGATACATTTGACGTCTTTATTCTCAAAGGGGGATGAGAGAGGTTATGTATATTTGATATGAATCAGTCTTGGATAATCTATTTTACATGTACATTCTTTAAATGATCAGCACGCCTGTGTGCAGACTGACCGTGAGTCTGATCCGAAGTCTTAAGGTGACAACAAAGACATGCAGGTCAGTGATTTCTCTGCATTTTGTTAATTGTTCAGCATGTGCAGGCCTAGGAGTCACTGACAGTTAGCAGGAACAGCTCTTTCCTGACTGCCTTTGAATAAAACACAGTATATTCCATGAACAAGGGGTTAAAGGATCAGGACTTTCTTAGTCCTTTGTTCCAATTGTGGTTTGTGTTTCAAAACCAAAGCAGAACATAGAAAACAGTGTTGAACATATTTGTTTCCCAGTAGATAAAAGTTGAAAAAGTATATCTTCAAGAAAATGTGGTGTCTAGCACAAATGCAAGCATGTTGCTGTATTATTCTGCAGAACAGCAAAACAAAAGTGATTAAATTTGAAACACTATTAAATTTTAAAGAATAAAGTTTAAGGCCATTATAGAGTGCAATTGCAGCAAAAATATAAATATCTAGATAGACAGTTACACTTTGTTTTGGACTAACACAAGCACTTTAAGATATTTTTCTTAATGCTTTTGTAAAATAGAACTTAATTTCATGCATGTTGAAAAATATGTGTAACTATTAGAGACTAGGGTAACTTAATTTAAAGATATATTTATATCTGCATTTTAATCATTCTTTTCAAGTGGATTCTTTACTTAGTATTAAAAGTTTCTATATGTAAATATTATAACAATTACTATCATGAGTGTCATCATACAGGTAAGTATTATGAAATACTTATTTTTTCAAGAATCAAAAAATATTATAAATATATTATTTTTGTCATTTTATGGAAAGTCAATATATACCAAGTTGGTTGGGAATCTGAAATGCTCTTGTGGGGCCCTGCTGCTCACAAGAGACATGCAGCTATGACAATAGTCAATATCACTTGATGCTGCACACAGGAACTGTGCAGTCTCTGCAGTTTCTCCTCTCCTTCCAGCACACTCAAGTCTTCTTGCCTGATTGAAAAGTACATACTACTACAAATGTTTTCTGTATCTTTTTAAAAATAATAATGATAGTGTACTTTAGCAGTATAAGACTGGATATGTGAAGTCACTGTAAAATTACAATACACTCTCCCAGTATCAATATCTTGGGTATAGGTTACTATTTTGTATAGGCATTTAGATAAACTGGCCTTTCAGTTATTAAAAGCTTATTCATTTTTATATCTCAGACTTTGTAAAATATTAGCACATAAAATGGTTCCATAAATGTTGGAGAGTGAAAGAAAAAAAAAAAAACTAAAATAGTCCAACTAATACTTACTGTCTGAGATTTTGAATTTCATCATTTAAATAATTCCACAACATCATAATAAAGAGATAGTTACACTGAAATAAGGTATTGAGTGTGAAGTATCTGACATATAGGGTCATAACTGACTGTACATCCATACACAGACACATATACTTAGAAGGCAAGTACTACAATTATTTCATGACTAAATGAAATTGAAAAGCTAAAGCACAGGATATTTAGGAAATTTAAGAAAGGACACTAAGCAGTAGGATGTCTCTCTATCAATATGTCACTGTCCAAATTTGTTCTTCTTTTTTATTTTACCTCTATCCTCATCATTTTAATCCAGCTATAGAATTAAAGTGAAATAAAAATATTAGTAAGAGACAGGTTTAAAAATTTAATGTGAGTTTTATATGATATAGAACTTCTCACAAAGAAAAAAAAAATGACCCAAAGAAGGAATTAGAGTGGAAATAAATAGAGTTGGTAAAAGAAGCTGTGTAGTGGAAGAAGGCACTGAACAAGTGCCTTGAACTGTTGAATTATTTCTTGGAAAAAGGGGCTGAACAAGGTTTTTGATGGAGTTTGGAGGTGAATCAGAAGATAGTGAACTTAACAGAGTGTATTTGAACAGTTTTCTTTGCCTTCAATTTTTCATTCTTGATGATAAAAAATATGCTTTTGTTCAGGTAAAGGAAGATTCATTTTATATGGGTATTCTCTTTACTGCTCATAAGAAAATGGTCAGAGTGTTCTTCCTGTACCTACTGATTTTAAATGTCTTTACCTCAAAATAGTCAATATACCAGCATGACATATTGTGGGGGAAGCATGTTCTGAACTCCTTCACCACATTTTCCAAACTTGTGTATTTAGTGTTTGTTTAATGAGTGCTTGACACTGATACTTTTTCTTAGCCTAGACTTTCATGTATGGTAAAGTAAAAATAACAATAGAAGACTTACAGTATAAGATGAAATTTTGAAATGGTGAGATAACTGAAGATATCTGAAATTTATCCCAGAACACATCAGATCTTATTTTATATTCTTTTTTTTAAATTAATTGATTTTATTGGAACATTTTATATACATTTCATGATCAGAGTCTACATTGAGAATTTGTATTAGCATATGACATGACTTACTTCTCAATATTTCCCAACCCCCATCCACTCTACAGCTCCCTGCCCCTTATATACATAAGCTTTGTTTCCTTTTTTATCATCAAAATTTTGCCACATTGTTTACCCTTAGCTCTTTTACTTTGTGAACATTTTCTGTCTCACAATATCTATCATATCTTCTAGAACTCATGTATAACTTCAGTTACTCATACCAGAGAAAAGATACAGTATTTACACATCTGTGTCCCAATTCCTTCACTTATGTGTATACCCTTAAGGCATGTCCATTTGAGGATAAATGACTCAAATCTATCATTCTTTATGACAGAGTAATGCTCTGTTTTATATATGAAAAATATATGTTCTATATCCAGTCTCCAGTTGATGGATATTTAGGTGGTTTCCAAGATTTACCTGTCTGAGCTGCTATAAACATGGGTGCACATATGTTGCTGTGATATGAATCTTTTATTTTTTTCTTATATATACCTAGCAGAGGATAGCAGGGTCAAATGGGACCTCTAGTCCAAGGTTTTTGAGGAGCCTCCACACTGATCTCCGTAGTGATTGCACCTGTTTACATTCCCACCCCAAATGGAGAAGGGTTCCTTTCTCCCCACAGCCTCACCAGCATTGGTCGCTGGTTAATTTTGTATTAGTAGTCATTCTTTGTGGAGTGAGGTGGAATCTCAGTGTTGTTTCATCTGCATTTCTTGAATGACCAGTGATGTTAAGTACTTCTTCATACGCTTCTTAGCTCCTTTTACTTTTTCCTCTGTAAAGTGTCTGTTGATTTCAAATGTCCAGTTTTGAATTGGATCTTTAAATTTGGAGGAGTGGATATTTTTAAGCTTTTTATATTTTCTGGATAGTAGTCTTTTGTCTGAGAAAAAATGTGTTCCCAAGTTGTTGGTTGTCTTTACATTCTGCCAGTGATTTCTCCTGCTGTGCAGAAATTTTTTAATAGGATGAGATTTCGTTTGTTGATTCCTTCTGCTAGTTCTTGGGCTATAGAGGTTTTGTTCATAATATCTTTCTCTAAGCCAATGTCTCCAAGAGTTCTACCTAACCTGTTTGGTAGTAGCTTTAAAATCCCAGGCTGGAGTGCATACTGGGATTACAATTTAGTGCTAGAATATCTATAAGACCTTCTTTGCCTAAATATTTCCAATTACATATTTCTCAGTTCCTCTTTGGATGCCATTTCATTAGCTTTAGATATTCCACTAAATAAAAGTGAACAGAATTGTGCTCCTATACCTGAAAGTACAACCATTTCAGGACTTGCCTGCTCTTATAAACAATGAGATAAGGGGACACAGAATTTGAAACAACAGTCTAAGGACATTCAAGGAGGACCAACACAAAATCTAAATTGTTCCAATGAGTTCAAGAGAAAATGAGTGAAAGAAGATAAAGATGAGAAAATGGGAGATGAGTGTATCTAAAATTTCAGAATAGAGGACTAAATGCTAAATGTTACAGAAAACTGCAGAGTTCCTTCAGTGTTTGAGTGAATATAAATCTGTGGATAGATTTTTAAAATTCCATTGTATGACAAACAGCAGTTGTTAGGAAAAGTACATTGCACTAGAAAACTATAAAGTAACAATACCTGTGCTCACAAAGAATAAAGACATACTCAGTGTTCTATCAGCTTTATTTTTCTGACCTCAAATATATAGCATATGATTGAGACTGCAAAAGGTCACATAATAGCATCATAGTATTGAGATTCAAATATTGCTGGAATCAAGGACAGTCTTTTAGAAAACATTAAGAAGCAAAACAAGACTTTACTAATATCAAGCCATTCTGTCAGTAAATTACATTCTCCCTTAAAGCAGTATGAAATTTGAAGCATACAACAGAAGCAGTATGCTGAGGACTGAAGAAGATATTGATATATGTAAAAAGATGTGATGAAATATTACTAATAGGAAGCAAAACTTCTAGTTGACAAAGTAAATCATGAATACTCTTTATACTTTTAAACTATAGTATAAAGTATATAGTATAAAGTATAGTATACTTTAAATATAAATAGTATATTTATTATTTAAATTTAAATATAAATAGTAAATTTAAATATAAATATAAATATAAATAGTATAGTATAAAGTATAGTTTAAACTTTATAGTATAAACTGTACTCTATACTTTATACTTTATACTCTTTATACTTTAATTATCCTTCATTTAAATTGCCAATAGTATCAAAGGTTAAAAAACTTCAGTAACTTAAAGCATTTTGATAATGATTGCTTTTTGATGCTGGCCATACTAACAAACATTTCTTTCCTTTGTATCCTTCTCACTGATATATTGGAGAATAGTTTCTATTTCGTAATATCATACTACAACTCATTTACATCTTCTTTTAAAAGGAAAGAGGGTGCAGGGGTCAATAACGAGGGGAAAATAATATGACAATAATAAAGAAAAAAGGAAATAAAGATTATGTATATAGTGGGTGGAGGGTTGCAGGGCGGGGAGGAAGGGAAAAATGAGAATCAAGTCATGTCACATTCTGGTACAAACTTTCAATGTTGAATGCGATGATGATGTCTATTCATAATGTACCAATAAAGATTTGAATTTAAAAATAAAAAAATAGTTTCTCCTCTTCCTTCTTCTTTCTCCTCTTCCCTTTCCTCCTCCTCCTTCTCTTTTTATTATTAATGAAGGCTTTTGTCAAGCTTTATTTTGGAAAATACCAGTAACATGTTTCTGAAAATACCATGTGATCATTAACAATTTCATTTGATAATTCAGGCTTTTTTCTTAGACACTCTAAGTAATGGCCAAGGATCTTGGACTGTGCATAGTGAAGCAGCCAAAACAGATTGGAGGAGTGAAAACTTCTTGCATGAACCACTCACTGTACTTCAGCTCTCTGTCACTGCATTGCAGACAGTAAACTGTCCTTTCACTATGATCCTCTTGACTCTGCAGCTTCATTCTCTTTGAATCTACTTATGTATACATTCTTCTTCAGAGCCTTTTCTTTCTTCTTTCCTTTTCTGCCATATGTCTGATGCTCCTGGTGCTGGCTATGTCCCTTTCGGCAGCTAGTATTTCAACGCACTAGGGCCAGTCAAGTTGTCAGACTACCTGACATGCCATCAACACACACACACACACACACACACACACACAACTCTGTGAGATGAAACTAAGCTGTTAGAAGCAATTCTTTAGTGTTCTTCAGTGTTCAGCTTTTGCATGGTATGTTTTGTAACATACAAGATATAAAAGTTGTGTGGTTGTGGAGACTTCCACAGCTTTCAAAGAAAATCATCCTAGGGCAGGCATTGAGGGCTGTGTATGTAGCTGGGACAATGATATCAAAGGTGCAGCGCAGAGTTCAGCAGGTCAGAGATGCCTGGACCAACTGTAGCTGCAGATACTGGGTGGGACCAGCCAGGGAGGGGTGCTGTGGATTGCGACAGACAAGGACACAGTGGCAGAACTGCCTAGCCCTGTGCAGCTGACATCATACCCCAATCTGTCCCAAGTCTAGAAAGCACCTGGAAGAATTAATGTAATTAATCCTGTTGGTTTTTGGTCTTGTTCTAGATTTCTCTCTCTTACTTCATTCCTCAGTTTTGGAATATACAAGTTTACACTGTATCATTGTATGTTGAAAGCATTTAACTTCCTTCTTGATTTCTAAGGGGCTCACAGCTCAGAGTTTGCCTTATGTCCCAGAGGAGACTGTGGACTTGGACTTTTCAGGGATGCTGGAACCAATAATGCTCTGATAACTCTTAAAGATGGGCTAAGATTATTCTGTAGAGTGAGGTGATGGGTCTTTTGGGAACCAGGGGTGAAATGCTATGGTCTAAATGTAAATGTCTCCAAAATGTTTTGTACATTCAGATAAGAGAGCCTGTTAGGATGGGAGAGGCCCAAGAGCTATGGCCTGGAAGGCTGTATTCTCTGTCTCCAGATCCTCCTGTCTCTCTCCCCCTTCCTTTTTCTTATATGTCCACCATAGGTAAAGCAATTTTCTTCCTCCAGGATCTTCACATATGGCATTTCTAACTTAGAGTCAGCCAGCCGCAAACCGAACCCACTGAAAATGTCAAACAAAATAAACTTCTCTTCCTTTAACTTGTATGTGTTGAGTATTTTGTAATAGTGATGGAAAAGCTGACTAATGTGAATGTTTTTGTCACTTACTATGTGGGCAGCTACATTTAAGACAAGCTAAGGTGTAACTTACCTGTGCAAGTGACAATGTTCACAAGTTGACATCAATGTGTGGAATTCAAAGTAGTTCTTTGACTAGAGACATAAGGCTAGGAATCAACAATATGATTGCACTTATAGATGTATGGCTCATTAGGTTACAATGAAAATGAATAAAGAAGGTAATAAACTGACCAGAAATTTATCTCAGTAACTTCTGTGCCTGTCTTGAAAGCACAAGGTCTCAGGTTCAATCCCTGGTAACCACATACAATAATGAAGGACATGGGGATTCACACCCACCAACAATCAGTACCACATACCACAAGACTGGGCTTAGTAGCTCCCTTGTGTAATCCCAGCACTCGGGGGATGGGGTGGGGCAGAGGTAGGAGGACTGCTGAGTTCAAAGCTGATTTCACTACCAGCCCAAGCTACAAAATGAGACACTGTCTCAAAAAAAAGTAATGAAGAAGAGAACTATCTACAGAGAAAACTAAACAAAATAATATATGATGAGAGCCTCCTCAAACACCTTAGAGTTGATGACACCTGAAAGAAACTGAGGACTGACCATTGTGCAAACACTGGCTGATATTACCAGGAGAGTTTTGGGGTTGTGATGACAGTGCAGTCCTCAAAAGAAAGAAACTGAGGGCATACGAAAAGGAACTATGCTTTGAATATAGAATTTTTCTCAAATGTGTTGTCAAAGGGGGGAGAAACAAACAGGACATTGACAGCAAGAGAGAGAATTAGTGTCCGGAAATATTTCACTTTCCTTCATGGAAGAAATCACAGCATGTTAATGCTCATGACAGTGATCTGTCTGAATCATAGGAGAAATATCATTATTCAGGCAGAAATGAAAGAAGAAATTGATGAAGTTATAGTCCCAGTGAAGTGAGAAGAGTCTTTTGTGCAAGTTGGGACTGGCCTGAGTGAGGACCATAGTTTAATCATAAGGAGCAGTTAAAACAGTATACATACACACAGCAGGAGAAATCAGTTGCTAAAGGTAGTCATGAAAGCCACCTTCTGGATTTCTACTACCAACTGAAAATTCAAAGAATTGGCCCGTAAGGCATTTGTAATGTATTAATTTTTGTGTGTTCACCGGGAAGTATTTTAACCAGAAATATATCTGTGTTTCTCATTTGCCTTCTTACTGGATAGCATCTGAATACATTAGTGGAGAAGACTGATAATGTTTAGCTCTAAAATGTTACTGAAAGTCCCCTGCTTCGATGTTCATTGGATCACGGGGAATGACTGTGGTCCTGACCACTCCACTGGTCAGCTCCTCACTGGTTGCTGTGGGAAGCACAACCTGCTTAGTAGCATGATTCACAGTAGAGTTTTCACATCTCTAGCTCCTCCCCCAGCTCCCCCTGCCTCCTGGCTGCGATGAGGTAAAGAGCTTTCTTCCACTCTGCCCACACCCCATGCTGTTTCAGGCCTGATCAGGGACTGAAACTTCAAAACCATGAGCCAAAATAAAACTCACACCCTTTAGATTATGTAGGTGCTGGATATTTTGTCTCTACAATGGGAAAGTGACAAATGTACCATTAAAATAAAAAGTAAATTCACAGCCAGATTAAAAAGCATAGTGAAAATAATACTAATTTCATTGCTATTAGAATTAGTAAGCATGTCTTCACAATTTTATATATCACCAGTCAACTGACAGTGATCATTTTGATTTGCTATATTACTTGTAGAAATTAGTTAATTCAAAATAAGAAACAAAGTCATCCTTATCATAATCCTCCCAAAGGAAAATAAATAAATAAAAGGTAAAAAAGAAATAAAAAAGGAAAACTCAAAGCAAGTGGGATATTTTCCCCAAAGTTTGGAAGTATTTTATTTAGTTCAAAACTTGATAATTTATCTTATATGTTTATACCACTTATAAAATCTGTTGATAAATTAGGATATAAAATAACTAGCTAAACGTGATTAAACCTAACACGACTTTAAAAAGTTGAGGCCTGTAATATTTTGAAATCATATAGTATCTGTTATATGTGTCACACATTTCTCAATGTCTTGTATGTGTTATTTCTACTCTGTATATAAGAAAACAATCTCAAAGTAGGCAGTTTTTCTAAAATCGTAAATATAAATCTTCAAAAAGGAGCACAATAAGTAAGAATGCTGCCATTCAAAATGTCTTTCCCTATAAAATAAACTGCTCCCAATTGCAAGGTTTTGCACCTGCACTTTTTCCCAGGACATCTCAACAAATGCTTCAAGGTTTTCTAGTCCTACCCGGTGACCACAAGAGACTTTTCAGGAAGAGTAAGAAGTTGATTTTTTTTTTTTCTTTTGCAGCTGGAATAGATTTGACTTTTTTTTTTTTTTTTTTTTTTTTTTTTTTTTTTTTTTTTTTTTTTTTTTTTTTTTTTTGAGACAGGGTCTCGCTTTGTGGTTCAGGCTGGCCCTGAGCTCAGCCTCAAACTCACATCACAGCAATCCTCCTGCCTCTGCCTCCCAAGTGCTGGGATGACAGGTGTGAGCCACCACGCCCGGCACTGTGGTATGTGGTACTGGTTGCTGCTGGGGTGAGTCTCCACGCCCAGTACTGTATGTGGTTACCGGGGATCGAACCCGGGTCCTTGCGCTTGCAAGACAGGCGCCGGAACCACTGAGCTATATCCCCGGCCCACATTTGAGTCTTTTACCATTCTATTCTTTTGAATCCCTTCAAGTCACTGCGACAAGTGCCTTGGAAATTATCTATGCTATCAGTGGTTCACCTCTGATTCTTTTCTGTTTTTGATTCACTGGATGATAGCACCAGTTGAGAGGCATTCTGTCAGCATGTTCTGGTATATTTTTTGTTACCACATATGCATTGAGAGACTGTGGTCCCATAAAATGCACTGACCTAGTTTCTCACTCCTTAAGTGATATAATATTCTATTTCTATACAACCTTGAAAGCAAAATGTTGGAAAGGAATGTATCCTTTTCTCTGAGCTAAGGTGCTCTAGGATTTTGTATTTGTTCTAAATTTTATATGTTCCAGCTAGTTTTCTTTAGTATGGAAGGTCAAAAATACAACATTTAACTTACTTTTGAAATACATCTTTATTAAGAAAAAAAAACATGTTTGAAAAAGCTGAAAGGTAAAAACCACAGCATTTGGCTTCTTTTCAGTGTGAGTAAATATATAAACAGGCTGTTGAAATGCAGATCCCCTAGCAGGTGAATGGTTTTTCTTTTCTTAGGAGCTTAGCAGGAATTCTCATTGATCTACTTCATAAGATAAATTCCCAATGGAGATGAACCAGCGTGTTCATTTTTATTTTATTGATACTTAAGGTTTTGAAAACATGAAAATGTACTTCTAAAACATATTCTTTAAATTTTAATAAGAAAAAACTGAGTTGGTTTAGATGTGGATATTTTTGTCTGTAGGTATAATCTTTAAAAAAATGATTCTGAAAACAAATTATTTAAAAGGTAAAAGGTTGCAGTTAGTTCTGTAACATCAGTCTGTATCAAAATAAATGTGTCTTAGACTTTCAAAGGGTCTTTATTACATTGTACAATCTAGTCATTCCACTGGTGGCAACACTACAGATGTAACACTTTAAGGAACATAACTATATAGCAAGTCACATGAAGAGAGAATAAAAGAATATATAAGGAGACCAGTCATGAATCTTCAAATTATCTTTAGAGAAAGAACAAATTAGTGAATCTCCTTGAATCAAGAAAAGTATACATTTCTAAGCACGGCTCTGAAAATATTGTGGTATTAAAAATCAGCTCTTTCTATAACAAACATTGATGAATATTTTATTCAAAAAAAGCATTTTCGATATCATTGAAGAGCCAGTTTATGATTAATTTATGAGAGTTGTCCTTTTACTGTGTATCTCAGTATTAAATTAAATGTGGTTTAAAATGCTATGAATCACACTGACGTGACTATTGACCACATATCTGCTCATGAATAAATAGAAGAGGAGTTATGCAGCTATCACATTTAGAATTTCACAGAAACATACAAAAAATGCAGCTGGAAAAAGAGATTAAGAAATATTAATGCAGCAATATGGAATTTTCTCTGGGACTAATGCAGTTTACTCTATTGCTCATCAAATAATCCCATTGTACACTGGATCCTTAAACGCAGACATTGTACCCCTTTCATTTTGTATCACTTCAAAAGAAATCATGTCTTCTGCTTATCAAAATGTCAAAAAGTTCATCGGTTATTATCTATGGAGACCTTCATTTCAAGATGAAGTCAGATAAGCTTTGTTTTAAATATGAAAGCTGTTATGTTATTTTAGCGTTGAGTTCATTTATCAGCGTGTACAGAATATCCTGGTACCTAAGAAGATGATCACTTGGAGAAAAGGTACAGAGCCATGAAATATGAAATTGGAATTGAAAATAGACATAAAACAATGTTGACTCAAATACAGTGTAACACTGAAACTAGTCAACAGAATTCAACTTATTTACCTAGTAATAGAAATGTTTTAGAATTAAAATCGAGAGGATAAATTTAATATATCATTATAAAAAGAAAAATTATTTTAAAGGTAATTTTAATAAATAATATAATTTATATTTGCATCCAAGAACTGTGAAGATTTTTGAATGACAAATATATTATAACCAATGTATGCCCAAGTCAATCATTGATTGACTTTGTTAATTTAAAAAATCCACATTTTTCATTATCCAAAAGAAAAGACTTCCCTGCTGGGAAGAAAGCACTTTTTCATAAGAGGAAAGAAGCTACTACATTTGGAGCAGAGTTCAATATAACCTGGGTATTTCTACCATAAGTATTGTTTTAAAAATAAATAAATAAAATTGGGTACTTACCAAGATAAAAAATATTTCTAGTAGGGGAAAATTAACTAGTACATAAATAAATATTTGTCCTATATTTTGTATTACTAAAGAGAAGTACTCAAAGGTGAGTACTTCATAAAGATGAATTTTCTCATGATTCTGCTGTCTGGGAAAGCCACAATTCAGTCCTGGGGTCTCTGACTATATACCAACAGCACGGAAAAACAGAGTGTAACCTGGCCATGTTCAGAGGGGACAAATCAGAACTAACCTGCTCCAAAAGGCAGCATTCACCCATTTATGGGGGTAGATTTTGCTGTGGTCTCGCTATCTCCCAATAGGAGCACCTCATAAAGAAAGGTACATTGAAAAAAAGGTACATTGGTAACCTGAATTTATAACCTCACATGAAGAACCAAGCTTCTAGCATAGGGACAAACCATAACCAAAGCACAGCTCAGTCTAAATACACTTATCACCATAATGTCACATTTCCAAAGCATACGATGATGAAATTGTATGTTGAACGATCACGTAAAAGGAGCATAAGTTGAACAGGGAAAGTAAAATGCAAACTTGAATGCAATTTTTAGCATAGTATGTATTTGAAATAAATAATCAACCACCTGAATTCCCTGAAACTCTCTTCTATGTCCTCCATAAGCTTGAATCACCAGCTTTCAGCAATCACGGTTTAATCTTCTTTCACCATAGTGAGAAGGGCACGTTGGTAATGAACGAGCCCCTATAGCTTGGGAGAAGACAGATATTACAACAGCATCTCACCGTGGCAGGGAGGAACCATTTTGATGGCACCAAGTTCATTCTGAACATATTTGTAGAATCAGGAGGAGGATTCTTCTAGCCATAAAAGTAACTCCAGATGGAAGTCATTAACCACCAAGTTATTTTGTTCAATGTTATGTATCAGTTATGGCTTCTGAGAGCTAATGTTCCCAAGGATACTCAAGCCCAGAGACTTCCCTCGTTTTAGGATTTCCAAGTAGTTTGCACATTGGAGATGGAGCCAGGTCAAGAAGATAAAAACAAGATACTTGTGATATTTCAGGATGGAATGTTTTTTAGTTCTTCACAAATTCTAGGCCAAGAAGTAGAAGGGAAGCTTTTTTCCCATCCTGAGGGCCACACAGGGGCTGGTCCACATGGAAGCCCTCACTGAGCATGACAGTCTCAGTGGCTCATGACTGCCATGGGTTGGAGGCTTCCATGCAGCTGATCTATCCACTCAGACCCTTTCCCAGGCGCCTCTGTGCACAGCACTGTGAGAGAGGCAGGCTACATCCTCCCTCCGGTGGGAAGATGGTGGGCCAGGACACATAATTATTGAATGTCTAGGTTTGCAGAACTGGGGACAACTGTGTACTGACCTCCCTGGGCGCTTAGATGGTCAGGGTCTCCAAAGCCAGGTGGTGGAGAACACAGTAAGGCCTCGATCTTTGTGCGGGGCCCTGCAGTGATGTGCCATCTGGCTGCTCCTAAACTCTGGATAGATATCAGATGTGCATAGCAGGGGCTGCTGTGGACCCCTCCTCACCTTGCTCCTACCTTGCTATCTCTCTGCTTCAGGACGGATGATGGGAGATGGAACAGAAGATGCTCTATGCTTAGTTCCTTGCTCTGTCCGGCGCTCAGGGATCTCAGTGTTCTAGTCCATCTCTGCTCTATCTCCACCACCCTCTGGGGCTCAGCACTGAGGGCATCAGTGCTATATCTATGCCTCAGTCCAGTGCTGTGCAGGAAAGATGCCCAAGGAGATCTGCTTAGCCATGCTGCTGACTTCAGTTCTCCCAAATATCATCAAAACATTTTCCCCTTTCCTTCAGTGATAGAGCTTTACACAGAAGACAAAAAGATTTTAGGTATAGAAAACATAAATAAAGTCAGGAAGACCATGTCATTCAATATAAAAGGAGAACTGAGATTTACACAGACAAAGAAAAACAATGGGAAAATTAGTAAAGTGAAATGATTGTTTGGGATACTAGTGATAAAACAAATCATGGTGCATACGAGGTCTTGACGTGATGTTCATGCTTGTCATTGAAGTAATAAGCCTAAGAAGAGAACACAGGTTAGTGAAATCTTTCTGGCTGCAAATGTTTTCTCTGCTCCCCCACCTACTGTTATTAACATGACGTCCACTCTTCTCCCCTGGTTATCTGATTGACATTTCCAGTTTATAATTTTATGGGATTTTCTTTGTTTTTGTAACTTCCAAGGTGAACGTGCATCTTAGTTCCCCCCAATGAAACCCATTGAAAAGGGTATGAGTTGCTATTTTTCATTCAGTGTGTGTGTGTGTGTGTGTGTGAGTGTGTGTGTGCGACTGTGTGTGAGTGAGTGTGTGAGTGTGTGAGTGTGTGTGTGTGTGTGTGTGTGTGTGTGTGTGTCTTCCTCACTCTTCAAGAATATCAGGATGACATCTGGCAAGAAAGTGGTGTAGATTATGGGAGACATCTACAGGAGGAAATCTAACAGGATCAATATTCAAGATAAAGGGAACAACGTTGCATGAAACTCAGGGTATCATTTTAATCAATCTCTGGCATAAGTAAAGTATCTGTGTGCTTCTTTCAGAATGAGAAAACTTGTTTTTAAAAAGATATCTAAATATTATAATAAGAGTAGAGAGAAAAAATTTTCTTCTTTTTTCACTTTTCAATGTTTTTCTTTAGTATAAGGATTGATCTAAGATATCTGAAACCTCAGAAATAGTAAGCATGTATTTTTGAACTATGCTCCACTATGTTCTTAGATTCTCAAAGGAATCTTTGACTGTAAATCATAGAAAACAATTTCTACAGAGATTATTTTTCAGGTGCAAATATTCTGTGATTGTGTCCAAATCTGTTATGTGCCTTGAGATGATGTGCGATGAAATCAAGATATGCAAAACAAAACAGCTCCCAAGATAATCTTTGTAACATGAGTCAAGCCTGGATTTGATTATTATTTGCTTTATTTGTTTTGTTGAGTACATTTTGGAGAGGCAAAGAGATTTACCACTTCCTTCTTAAGCTGCATTTTCTTGGTGTTTATTGTGGATAAATGTATCTCTTTGGGGGATTTTAAAAAAATTCTTTCTTATATTTTTCTCTTTGGAGGTCAAATGAGCTTTGACAGGAATCACAAGAGATACAAAAACGAGAGCTGAGATGGTAGCACTTCTTACGTGTTCTATTTTCACCATGTGTGACCAAGCTGAACCCCGCCTGGCAATGCCTGCTCTATGACTTTGATGATATTAGAGTCCCTGGAGATCAGTTTGGCTTCTGGAACTGGTTGTTTGCTTTTCCTGGTCTCTCTTCTTATTTTATTTTTCATCCTTTTCATAAGTAGAAATTCTGCCTTTCTCTGCATCTTCCCTCCACGCACATTCGCTCTTCGGGAATGTGATGATGTCTGACAGCATGATGATGAAACGAGACTTTCTCCTCCTCCTTATCCTGGTGTCACATCTTGTTACTGAAATCACTGGTATATTTTAATTGAATTGAAAAAAATTAAATACAGAACTGTAACGTAGAAACTGGCAATTTTCACCCACCAGGTGAGTCACTTCTTACCTGAGTATAAAGGAAGGTTCCGGAGGAGGGCACCACGTCTGGGAGCGGCGGAAGCAGCAGGTCAGGAAAACACCAGGTTCCATAGTCACCACTGAAGTAGGACTTTAGTTTACTCTCAGATTGGCTTCACTCACAATGAGACAGAGTGTGATAGGTTTCCTTCACTATTACCCACTAAGAGTTTATTTACAAAAGCAGATCATAAGCCAAATTTGTTCCTATTGATAGTCTAGCAAAGATTATCCCTATCTCCCCATAAAAACTCTGAGATAACTAAATGAGGAAAACAGTGCCTAGATGAAAAGCTATCAACCCTTGGCATAACTGTTTCTAACATTAATTCCATTGTTTTCTATACTCAACCATCACTTCATATGTTATATGAAAAATGACAAAATACTTCTGAACTTTAAATTCTAACATTATTTCAGTTCCAAAGATGCAAAAGACTATTTAACAATATTTGCAAAAGAGGCCACTGCTATTCCTAATGTTGGAGGCAATCTCCCTTGAAAGAACCGATTACAAGGAGGTTTTGTCAGCACTAGAAAAGGTATTATATTAACATAAGCTTTTAAAGCCAGAGTTCAGGGTTCATAAATCTTATATGTAAAAAAAAAGTTTTAAAAATAATATATATTTTATGCATTATTGCCAGAAGGTCCTCTTTGCAACTACTGAAGTGTGGAAAAAATTATAGTCAATATATAAACAAATAAGTGTAGCTGTGTCACAATCAAATTGTATTTACAAAAGCAGGTCAGAAATTTACTCTCCAGGCTATAGTTTTCTAATCTGTGCTTCACATTCAGAGGACGAGTATTCTTAAGTCAGAAACTTGAAAACCAACCAGTACCCAGTGGAATCACACCTTAACATATAAACATATTAACAATAAAACTATAGAATACTGCTCATTCACTGTGAAGTTTCAGGGGGAAATTGATTATATAAAAATAGAACAAATAACATTGAGGAGGAAACATGAAGACAGAAATATAAATGTCATAATTAAAATTATACTACGGTTGGTGAAGAGCCTTTCGAGTACTGCAGAATACCAAATGGACACAGTTTCTAAAAGGACAATAAGACCATCTAGTCTGAAAAATTTCCTTCAGAACTAGAAAACAAGAACAACAACAAAAAAAAGAAATCCAAAGTAAAAAGTTAAGAGATCTTGTTACCCTGTTCTAGAGCACTGGGGACTCCTTCTTGAGATTCTTCTAGATTCTTCCTGCCCTGAGCAAAGATTGGACAAAACATGCAGCATCTACGTAGGGCTTAGATTTGTTAAAGAAAGGAGAAAAAATACTCTGCAGAATGAGTGCAGGCCAATCCATTCTTCAAGGTGAAAATGACCCTGGTGAAGGAGAAAGCTCCATGGAAGCCATCTTCTCTACCTCCTTCTCCTCAGGCTGGGCTGACATCAGAGCCAGGATTCCTCAAGTCCTCACAAGAAGGGAAGGTAGCAATTGCTCCTTGGCTCCAGGTTTAGGGCTTAGGGGTAGGCCTTCTGAATCTCTGTGATTGACAAGTCACCCCCACTTGCTAAGGTGGCTGCCACACCCTAATCACTTGTCTCACTTTGGAGCACCATCAGATGTTCCAGAACTAGGATACATATGCCAACATGATAGAATACTGACGTGGATTTCTAGAAACTAGTAATTCTTTTGAACCAGGTTTTTCTGCTTGCTGCTGATCAAATCAAAGGAGGTAATTTATGTTAATGAAAAGGAACAGGGGTTTCTTCAAAGTTGGCTTTGAGGAGATGGAAGGGCCCAGTAGCTTCGCATCACCACTTTCCAATGTACAGGTGGGCTGGGATCTCTTACAGCAAGAAACGGGGAGAGGAGAGTGCAGAGAAATGGTAGAAAGCGAGAACAAAACAAGAAAGTTGTCCTGATAATATACTGATTTTCCTACTTGCTCTGTCATATGCAGCCACCTTTAGTTCACTGTCTTTTTCCTTGGGAAAAGAGAATTTGCATCTTGCCTCCTGGGACCAGCACCTGCACAATTCTGTCCACTTATCTATGTTGAGCAGAGGATGGGTGTTTATTTTGCACTCAGCAAGACTGTGGAGAGCAATCCTATTTGGGAAAATTAACTGGACAGTTGGAACTATGACTGGGCCAACTCTTCCTGCATGAAGACCAGCTATAACATATCCAGACCTGAGGACCTGACTCTTTATCTTCACCTGTAGGAACAACAAAGCCCCTAATGGTCCCAGGTGCTGTGATGCTCCAGGGCAGAGCTACACTGGGACCTTCACCTCTGTAATTCCTTATTGTTCTGATGTACTGAGCATGCTGCCATCTGAGTGACCTGTTTTATTTGTTACTTCTGATACATTGAAACTACTTACCTCTGAGTGACCCTCTGGTCTAGACGTACTGAATAAAATATGCAGCGAGCTCGAGTCTGTTGTCTTTGCTGCCCAGAGTAGCATGGATCAGGCACGAGCTCAGCTTCTTCTTTAATTCTCATTTCTGCCTATTTATTAATTATTTTGCCTTGTGCTGCCAGACTCAGAGGAGACTAGAACTTAATGCAAATTTTCTAGTTACCTCCCTTTTCCCTGTTTCTTACATTGATAAAGTTTCAGACTTTGTTTAGTTCTGGAAGAAAGAAATCTTTCAGTGTTGCCTATTGAAATGCCTGTCACAATGCTCCATTTTTATTTCAATGAATAATTCTTGACTACTTTTGGGAAGGCATCACAAATTTTTTTTTTTTTTAGGTTTTTTTTTTTTTTTTTTTTTTTAAGACAGGCTCTCGCTTTCGTAGTTTAGGCTGGCCCTGAGCTCAGCCTCATACTCATCACAGCAATCCTCCTGCCTCTGCCTCCCGAGTGCTGGGATTATAGGCGTGAGCCACCACGCCTGGCATTGTGGTATGTGGTACTGGTTGCTGCTAGGCATGAGTCTCCATGCCCAGTATTGTTATGTGGTTACCGAGGATCGAACCCGGGTCCTTGCGCTTGCAAGACTGGCGCCGGAACCACTGAGCTAAATCCCCGGTCCCAAAATAATTTTTTGTAGTCCTTTTTTTCTGATGCATTCCAAGGTTTGTTTCCATTTTTGCTTCCATTTTCATTTCTGGTTCCGAGACACTTTTTAAACTGTTGAAAACAACAAGGATTAGCTTTTTTTTTTTTTTTTTTAGTTTCATCGTTAATTACTAAAGAGTTTTAATATGCTCCCTTAAGGCACCTTACTCCCACAGTGCTTTCCAGAGGACATATGCATGCTGTCCCTACTCTTTTTGCCAAGAGAAGATTCACCTTCTCTTTACCTGGGACCTTCAGAGCACAAATTCTCACAGTGCACCAAGAGAAATTCAAAAAAGGTGAATGCTCATCTTAAAATATCATTTGAGGTTTCTCCTCTGAGATTCACCACTTCCCTCAAGAACTGACACAGAAAATTCTCCTCAGCATCAGTAATGCTCTTATTCCCTCTACTGATGTGGGGTTTGACCAGTGCACAGTAAAAAGATAAAACAGGTAGTGTTTCTCAGCCTCTGGAACACCGAGGCCACATGGTCAGCTTGACAGCTGAGCATTCACTAGGTTCACAGGAAAATCCCTTGTTATTTTACCAAGGTTTAGAAGCAATCTTCATACTTCACTTCTTACACATCGACTCCACCCCTTTTCTGTTGAGAAGCTGTTAAAAACTTTGGATTATGGGTAAATTGCTCACACACAATGATTAAGAGAATGACCCGTGTCCCTAGAGAGCTCATTGTTTGGTGCTTCTCTGTTTTCTGATTCCTCTGAACAGAGTATCTCTAATTATATACTCTTTGCTATGGTTTTAATATATCTTTTTCTGCCTTAGTCACTTTTCTTATTGTTGAGACAAAATACACAAAATTTTGAAGTTAAAAGAGGAAAGGTTGATTTGCCTCACAGTTTGTAGAGGTCTCAGTCCCTAGCTTGGCTGGCTCCAAGGCAGGTGGTGTGGTAGGGGGACATCTCAGAAAGAGTCTTGGAAAAGCAAAGCAGGCACAAAGCAGCTGGCAGTGAAGCAAAAACCAGCAAGTGACAATGCCTGCTTCTTTCTGCCCTTTTGGCATTCTATTGGCTGCCCAGCTTAGGGCTGACACCAAACCAATGATGGGATTCTTTTTTTAACTTAATCTCAGCACTCTTAATCCCAGCATAGCACAGTGACAAAGCACACACCCTATAATTGGTAGCCTCAGAAAACCCCAATCATGATTGCATCTGGCTTTGTGGGACGTCTGGACACAAGCTCCCTGAACAAAAAGGAGATGTTTCCAATGAGATAGAATTAAGAGATGATACTTTGGATGAGTAGGCCATGAGGGCTTCTCCCTAGATTACAGGATGAAAGGATGTTCAAAGAAACTGCAGCCAGTGTTTTACTTGCTTCCTTTCCACTTCGTTCTGCCATGTGAACACATTCTGAGGAGGCTCTCAGCAAACACCACACACTGATGCCTTGAACTGAGAGTTCCCTACATTCAGAACTGTGAGAAATACATTTTCTGCTCTACAGTCAGCTGGCACCAAGAATTCTACTACCATAGGTCAATGTGACTACAGTCTTCACTTGATAGATCCTGCTGCCTCAGTCTTCGCTTTCAGCCCAGGCTCACCTCCCGGGGCTTTCTTCTCTTCATCCAGTCCATTGAGGACGATGTTCACTGACAGAAGTCCTGCTTTGGAAACAAGGATCAGAATCCCCCACTGGCAACAATTAATTAATTAACTAATTTTTTAAAAAATGTAGTTTTTGCTTATTAAGTTAGGAAGTGATCAAATCTCCTATCACTGTTCACCGAACAAAGAAGTGATGGTTCGAGGGCTCGGGGAAACTGGCGTTCGCAGATCACAGGGGTTTGGAGTGTGGCTTTGTCGTTGCACTGAGCTACTGAAGACTGGGTAGCACCAGACGTGTGCGAAGCGTAGGAACAGGTAAGTGTCGAAATGGTGGGGCTAATGATGGGGCGATGTCACTGACTAGGAAGATTTAACTCACCTCCAAGATTAACTGGATGATGAACACATTAGCATGGAAAAAAAAAAAAGATCATTCCCTTTCTTAAAGTCTCAGAAGAAAATTTTATGTTAATTTTCCAGCAAGATATGCATGTTAGTAATATTCTTAATTGCTAATTTATGGAAAGTTGCTTAATAAGAGGACATTACCGAGAGTGGAGGAATCATCATGTTTTGTTCAGCCTCATTATAGTCCCTGCATTTCCAAACAGTAAAATAAAATTTACATCATACTTTGAGAAAAATTTTGTGACTCAAGATTCTTGAAGGAAGCAAATATTGCCCTGAAAATCTAAGATAAATATTCTCAGATTTGTAAATACATTTTATTTAATATAATATAAATACATTTTATTTAATATAATATGTTTATAGCTTAAATTAAGAAGAATCAAAATCAAGAAGAAAATATGAAAACAACAAGGCTAAAAATGACAATGATAAGTTTAAATTAATTTGAATTAATTTAAATACAGACATAAAATTAACTTTAAAGTCCTGTTGGTCTTTATGGTGAAAATAAAAGTAGCTATCCATTTATTTAACATAAAATAGTATCATAAGCTTATGCAATTATACAAAATTAAATTTAAATAAAGTGAAGATCACATTGAAAAAATGGGTACAGTTATTAGTATTCATAAAAGTGAAGATTTCAAAAAGGTGGAAAGTGAATAAATAACTAGTGCATGTGTATTTAAGAGGTGAAGTTTTAAATTTCAATATTAGTTTAGGTTAATAAGTTTAAAAAATGAAAATTCAAATTTTATTTAAAGTTATAAATGCTTTAATGTTTGTTACATAAATCTTATTAACTAAGAAGAATGCATGAAAAACATGAAATTTATAGCCAAAAAACACATAAGGATAATACAGCAAAAATAGATAAGTAAAAATAAAGTAGAGAGCAAAATATAATTATAGCTGCCTGCACAGGTGCATGAATGTAAATGAAGTTAACCTACTTATAAAAAGGACCATACTAGGTCCATGTAAAGAAATGAACTTACCTTCTGTATGTAATAGATACTTCTAAAACATAAGTTTTAAAATAACCAGTAAGGTAAGAGAAAACATATATGTTAAAACAAAAATATGTAGGATGTCATAACTTTTTTATTGAGGAAATGTAAATTAAGAAAAAGTAGTTTGGACAAGCCTAAACCTGTAGAGCAGTGAATACGATCCAAAAAAAGACTAGAATAAGAATAATATGCCTAATATCTGTACTTGGATGCATAATGTAAACCTGTGATACATAATGGAGACATCAGGAGCAGATCAGGGCGCTTGTTACATAACAAGACATTCAATAAGCAGAAACAGAAACATAGAGAATCTGTGCAATTTATATCTAAAGTATTATTCATTTATACCTATGTGAGAAAGTAATATTTTGAAACAAAATCAAATTTATTTTGTTACAATTTACTTAGTTTTAACTTATTTAGTGACAATTTACTTAATAACAATTTATTTAGTTACATTTTATATAGAATCTGTGCAATTTAAATCTAAAGTATTATTCATTAGTACGAATGTCAGAAAGTAATATTTGGAGGCAAAATTAAATTTGTTTTTAAATGAACAAAGAATATTTTTGAAAACATTATTTTGAAATGAAAGACAGATATCACAAATGATGCAACAATTCAAGTCAGACTCTCTGATGTTACTAGAACACAGCTGGAATTGAGCTACAGAACTGAAAACAAGGAAGCCAAGCCTAATCACCCAGGGACTTGAAGTTTACTTATTAAAGAATTTTTAGAGTTTTTAAAAAATCACTCTCAATATAGAATATAATTCCAAAAATATTGTTAAAAAGCTAGTAGCTATATTTATACTTGGAAAAAAGGTAGCAGCCATATTTAATTATCATTTCAACAAAATCAAATCAGACCAAACAACAATGACATTTCTATTTACCCATCAAATTTTATGCAAATGTAAAATAAGTCTAAAATATACCTCCAAAAATGAAACATATTTTCCTTATTGTTTTGGTGAAAACTCATAAGGACAGAAATTCACGTTAGTAAGATATAGAAAAATAAGCATTTACATACTTATGATGAACATTTATATTAGCGTAGCATATTTAATGGAAAAGAACGTACTATCTATAAGATATTTTCCTTTACACTGAGAAATACTGCTTGGTACTGGCAATGGATTTTAACTAAAATATTGTGCCAATGTATAAGCATATTTTCAAATATGTTTATTTTCTGAATTCTTAAAAATGACAAAATAGACAAGAAAGAATAATTATGTAAATGAGAAGGCCTCCACTGAACAGAGGATGTAACCAAAAAACATTTTAAATAGTTACTGAATGATAAGGTTGTCCCAAACTGAGTAAAAAAGAAAAGATAATTTCCGTGTTCTACACCATCACTTCACTAAACAGTGTCTCGCAGAACTCTCCAACAGTCTGCACCAGGTCGGGAAAATCAAAACATTTAAACAAGCTAACAAAAACTGATCTTAGCAGTTTTAATTACATATCCATAAAAATTAAACCATTGAAAGGAGATATAGATTTATTTTTTCAAGAAGGATTATAGAACATATGCTCCACAGGTGTTTGACATTTATCTGACAACTAAGAATAAACAAAGAGCTTTGTCTTCAGTCCTTGTTTGAAAAATGGTCTTCATAATTCTTACATTCTAATATGGATGGAGCTAAAATAAACAGCAAGAGATAGAACATGCTTAAGATAAAATATATATCTTGTTTCATAATGCAGATTGAATGCATATTTTATAACTTCTAATTTTTGTTGTATTTTATCATTTCTAAAGTAAATCATATAATTATATAATATAATGTAATTATAATTATAATAATATATGAGACATTATATATGATATGTATTATGTCTAATATATCATATTATATATGATATTATATTATGTATACTATATTATAATTATAATAATATAATTTAAATAATATATTTAAATATATTGCATACCTGTAAAATATTTGATTCTCTGGTGTTGATTTAGATTTTTCTGTTTATCTGATCTTTAAATAACTTGTTAAATGGGAGAACTTACATTAAGAAAGAGAACACAGACTAACACATTCTGTCCACGGCTGGGGAAGTGTTAGAATATTATCTTCTCTTTTGTCCAGTCCATCCTAGATGAGTGATAACATCTAATACTGAACAGCACCTGTTATACTAATGATTAGGCAATACTTGCACTTTTCTGTTGAAGCTTTCTGAACAAGACCTGCAAGCTTTATATTCCAAATGAAAATTATCAGTCTGGTGTGGCAGTACACTCCTCGATCCCAGCACTTGGGAGGCTGAGGCAAGAGGATCACTGTGAGTTCAAGGCCAGGCTAGATTACTTAGGGAGCTGGAAATTATCATGGAAAATTTCCATTTCTATTCAGTCTTGCAGAAGATTTAAGAACTGGCATTTGACAGAGGAAGGTTGGAAATAAAATTTTCTTTGATTATGTGTGGAAGCGAAGCCTGGATTTTGAAGCAGAAAGAAACTTCAAAAGTCTGCACAATAATTTAAGCCTTGGCACATGGAGGGAAATATAACTCAAAGATCTCAAGATAGTAAAGATTTTGACAGTCTGCAATCTGAAGTTTAAACATAACTGCTATTAATATATCAATACATTTTTATGTTTAGTTAGAGGAAAGATTATTGTAAAATCCATCTAGATAGGTACACAAAATGTGTGAAAGTATTTTGCAAAAGACAGATAGAGTGAGATGCAGTGGTCTACTCAATTAGAAACTATATATTTGTATAATCAAAAATGTATGGCACTGGCAGAGGAATACACAACTAGATCAAATCTTTATAAAGAATAAAGCATCCAGAACAAGATCCACTCTGCTGTGCTCAAGTTTTAGCCAGAGTGGAAAAGTAGTTCAAGAAATAAATGCAGTTTATTTAACAAATGGTGCTGAAATAAAAATATCAATATGTTAAAATTTAGAATGCAAATACACAAAAACATTGACTTCCATTCTGAATGTTCCACAATAATGAACTAAAAATAAATTATATCTCTACATATACAATGTGAAAAGACAGACCTATGGAAGCAAATGGGTAAAACTGTTGGAGTGTAGAGGTATGAAAGGCTTGATGACTTGAGTATAATAGCATGATTCACAAGAGAAAATATACAACAATTGATCTTCACCTTAATAGAAGGTTTCTGCTTTGCTGACAGGAAGAAAAAGTAAGCTGCAAATTATATACCTAATACATTAACACTCCTTAAAATAAATACTTAAAAATATACAAAACCAATTAAACACTGGGCAAAAGAAAATTACTGACAAAGACATATAGGTGTCAAATCAACACAAAAAAGATACTCTACTTCTTTGATGTTATGGAAAGGAAAGTTAAAAACCACAGTAAGATGGCAGAATCACCTTGAAAATAGTGAGAACATCAAATACTGGTAATGGTGAGGGAGAAATGAAATCACTCATACTTTACTCATGCGAATATAAAATTAGACCACCAATGCGGACATTTCTTTATGTATTAATATGAAACTGTTATGTAGAGCAACATTTAGACTTTTGAAAATTTGTTCTGAAGAAATGCTTCCAATGGTACACAAGTTTTCTTCATAATGATGAACACCAACCTGGAGTCAACCCATCTATTCTTCAACTGTGAAGGAGAGCGCTGTATATACATCATAGGATAATACTCATAGTATGAAGTCAGGGACTGCAGATTCAAACAACAACTTGGACTAAGCTCCAGAGAATTTAGCTGTGTGAAAGTCTGATGTCAATGTTATCATTAAAAGTTTCCAAACTGTGATTCTGTCTGTATTGTACTGATCTTGTTTGTCCAGAGAGCCTTAGTACACAGCCATGGATGAACCTTTAACAATGCAAATAAAATGTTAATTTAATAAAAAATAAGGCAAATAAAGACATGCATAGGATGATGAATAGACACCAATCTAGAGCCCAAAGGGAAGAGCAAGAGTAACGATGCAGTTTTATTTCCAGTGAACGGCTTTACAAAAGATGTTAAAGAAACATTTTTAGGCTGAAGTAAGAGACAACAGCAGTAACTTGAATCCGCATAAAAATATAAGAGCTCTGGTAAAGGTAATTAGCAAGTTGTTTAAAAAGACATTATAATTGCATATTTTTCTAATTTTTCCCAATTGATTAAATAGCAATTGCATAAAATAATGTGTATATAATTATGTTATACAACAGCATAAAAGAGGTGGGTGGGAACAAAGTTGTATTAGAGTAAGAAAATTACAGCAGATGGTTAATTTGAAACCACAGGAAGATACAAAGAGACCCAGAAATGGTAAATAACATGGTATAATTAAGTATGCAATACTTAGTTACTACTTTTTTTATTTTCAGTACAAACTATAAAATTATATAATGCATTGATTATAATAAATAATTATAATAAATCATTGGGTTTTTAACATGTGTAGATGTAAATTATGTAAATACTACAGCAGAGAAAAGGAAAGGAAATCAATTTAAATAGCAGTGACAGCTCTGAGACTACGTAGGATTTAGTATAAAGTAAATAATATAAGTTCCAGGATAGCTACTAAAACTAACACCAAGATGCTGGGGAAAGTCAAAAGATAAAATATTTGCTCTATACAAAATAAAGAAACACAAGATGAACAAAAGAATGAAAGATGACATGAATCATAAAAGTAAAAGTAGAATAGAAGAGACACAACTAATACAAGCATCACTTCTGCTTTGTAAGTAAAATCAGCACAGAAACTTGTAAACTATTTTCCACCTAAAAATTTGACAACTGAGATGAAATAAACTCATTCTGAAGAGGCAATCTACTGAGAGATTCAAAGAAAATACAAAATAGGCATAGAATCAATAAGAACAAAAACATTACATTAGTAATCAAACAAGTTTCCACAATAAAAATTTTGGATGAGATAAATTTTCAATATATTTTACTACATATTTAATGTAAAAAAATCATTCGTAAACTTTTGTATACAATAAGGAAGGGTGAGACTCTGTTAACTAGACCAATGCTTCCTTCATATGAGAACCACATAGATCAAAAGACTTACATGAAAAGTATAGGTCTTGGGAATCTTGTTGCAAGTATCTTCAGTAAAAGCCTAACAAAGCACATAGAACATCCTGTAAGAAGAATCAGAACCATGAGTGGTGACATATGCCTGCAGTCCTAGAACTGGAGAAGCTGAGACAGAAGGATCTCCAGTCCAAGTCCACCTGGCCTCTATACCAAGTCCAAAACCATCCAGACTCCACACTAACAGCTTATCTTTAAAAAAAATTCATGGGCCAGGGATCTAGCTCAGTGGTTCTGGTGCTTGTCTTGCAAGTTCAAGGATCTGGGTTCAGTCTCTGGTAACCATGTATAATACTGGGTGTGGAGTCACGTCCAGCAGCAATCAGTACCACATATCACAGCGCCAGGCATGGTGGCTCACGCCTGTAATCCCAGAACTCGGGAGGCAGAGGCAGGAGGATTGCTGCAATGTGAGTTTGAGGTTGAGTTCAAGGCTAGCCTGAACTACAAAGTGAGACCCTGTCTAAAAAAGAAAATGTCATATAATTATTTTTAATTATCAAGTCTATTTTACCCCAAGATGAAAGGTTGATTTAATATTTGAAGTCAAAAAAGGTAAGATAATGTATTAATAAAATAAAGGCAAGTACGTGATAATATCAATAAATGCAAGAAATAAAATTTTGAAAAAATCTAATTACTTTCACTGTAAAATTACACAAAACTAAAAGTATAAAGGGATTTCCTTGATCAGATTTAATGAATCAGTCAAAAAACCAAACAAAAGTTAAGTTGATAATGAAAAAGACTATTTTCCCTTTGAGCTCAGGAATAAAAGAATTATCTTCGTACTTACATGTTTTTCGGCATTGTGTTAGGAATTCTGTCTAGGACTCTCAGGCCAGGATAATTACATGCATCCAAAGATCCCAACTCAATCTGGAAAGATATTCAGCTGAGCACAACTCCCAGCAGATTGGAAATTGTGAATCTATAAACACAAAGTCAAATGCTGTTCTCACAATATTTGAATTCCCTCAAAAGAGTAACATTTAAGGAGGGCATAAAATGACAATAAATGTCATTAAATTGGAAGATGAAGCTCTTAGGAATGTTGTATTTTTCAACATTTACAAATACATAAAATAAGGTGGTGCTATTTGAGTCCAGTCACTAAGCAGCAATCTCTGGAACCTCTGTTCTTTCACAAAAGACAGCGCAGCACACTAGTAGCAATGTATTTATCTCATTTCAGAGTTACTATAAATTTGTGATGTTGAAAATTTTTGTATTTTAAAAATATTTATTAGATTAACTAGTTAATATGGCTACAAATAAACCATTCAAAAATTTAAAAATATATTTAAACCATACAGATTATCAAAAATAGATCATAATGGTCAATAGCTTCTAGTGAGTTTATATCTCTGTATATATCTAGTTCAGTTTATTTTTTACTTTAATTGATTTTATTGGTACATATTACATACACATTATGATAATAATTCCCAATGAAAATTTGTGTTGACACATTTTTTAACCTACACATTATGAGCAATGCCCTAAATATCACTTTCTTCTCCTACTAAATACGCATGCACAGATCCTCAACATGGCAAGCATTTTGACAATGGCTATGCTGTTTTGTGCTACTACCTATAGGTGAAAAACTATGCCTTGCTGAGTATTTTGCTCCCAAAATATGAATAATTAAATAATGATGTCTAATCAAATCAGAAAGGAATTCATATAGGGAAGGAAATATTACTATTATCTCTGTCTGCAAATGAAACAATATTACATACAGAAAATACTAAGGAATCTAATATCAGCCTAGTAAAATTAATAAAGAAGATCAGCAAAAGTTTGGGGGACAACATGAGCAAAAGATAATCAATTTTATCTGTTTATATTAACAAAGAACAATCCAAAAATGAAATAGAAAGCACCTTTTATAGAATAACAAGAAAATAAAATAGATATAAATAAATTAAGGAAGGAATTCAGTATTTTTAGAATAAGAACAAAGTGTTGTTGAAAGCTATTTAAAAATGTAAATATTTGAAAAATGTACAAGTTTATTTTTCAGAGGTCATATCAAGGCAGGTATATAGCAACTCCTACCACACCGATCATGTCAAATGCCAAACAGACCCTGTCCATTTTCACTTTTATTTTTTAACAAAATGACAGTACCATATCTAAACTTATATTTAGGTTAAGTAAAAAAAAAATAGATAAAACAAGGTTATAAGCAAACAGTGAGGACACACAGTTGCTGAATTCAGCACTTACTACAAAGTTAGAGTAATCAGAACACTTTGATTATGATATACGGAATTCTATCAATAATCAAGACAGCTTAATTATACAATGTAGATACATATTTAGTAAATGGAAAAGAGTTGAAAGTCTATATATTAACCATGACATTTACAGTTAAAAGATTTTTGGAAATGGTGCCAATGAAATACAATTTCAAGAAGTAGACTGTTTGACAAGTGATCTGAGAACAATTAACTGATTTTCCAGTGGAAAAGAAGGAAGTTAAACTTCTTCCTCATATACAACAAAATTAAGTGAAAATGCATCATAGGCATAAATTTAAAATGTTAAAATTGTAAAATGTCTAAAAACATATATATATATGTTTATATATATATATATGTTTATATATATATATATGTTATATATATATATATATATACAGTCCTTGAATGATGTTGCATGATTTTTTGACATTAAAATGTTGTTAAAGCAATGTTCATTCAGTAGAAAACATTCTTTGGAATTTGATCTCTTTTTCAGGTAAAGAAAGGCAGTACAATACTCTCGCATGATGCGTGCCAGCAGTGGAGAGTTACAGCTGCCTTTCAGTTCCTTGACCTTGAAGGCAGACAGCAAGGACTCAAAGGGGTACAGTTGCTAAGCTATGACATATAGTAGGTTACCTTTAGTAGCTATATTTTTACTTAATAATTTCACTTTTCATAATAAATGTATTGGAATATAACTTCATCATAGGTTCAGGAACATTTATAGTGACATAAAATATGGACAAAAATATAAAGCATTATTCTAAATTAAAAAATAAGTTATGAAGGGCAATATATTATGTGATTCTATTTATAAGAAAATACAGAATAAATCAATCCACAGAGAGAGAAAACAATTGTCTGGGACTATATGATGGTCGTGGGATGAACTTTGTCAGTAGGAAATGCTGCTTATTGGCACAGATTGTCTTTTAGGTGCAGTGTAAATATTCCAAAATCATCGTGATGTTGCACAATACTGTAAACATCTGAAAACAATTGAAACACATTTATAATGAGTCAGTTTGATTATCTTATTCTTTGTATCATCTAGAAAATGCTAGACTGATTTTTCATGTCCCTTACTATTTTAAATAAATCTCTCTTTTCATGGTCACTTACATCAATCCTGTTTTCTGTACTGGTATTCTGTCTTCACTGTCTCATTCTGCTTTAAATACTTGCCATGGAATTCTTAATCTTTGCCTTATCTACTTGAATGTTTCACAAATTCCATTTCTTTTCAACGCTGGTTGTTCTTGAGTTCCGTCATTTTTGTATGTTCCTTGCTAGCCTGTCTCTGCTCTGAAGTCACGAACCATGTATTTCATTATGGTCACCATCTCTGCAGTTACTTGAGAAATTATTCCTGACTTGATTTTTTTCTAGAAGCTCACTCATCTAGTTTGTTACTTCTGCTGCTACTGCTTCAGTGCGTCCAGGTCAGCAACTTTGGGTGACGTTCAGCAACCTTCCCTCCTGAGTTTGCCTTTAAGGATCTGGAAGTTAGGGAGCGGGGATTACATCTTGCTTCCATGTCTTTGCATTTTCTATTTTTTATATTTTAATTCCTGTGTTGATGCTAATAAATTGCTTATCATAGGTAGCTTTGTTGATAATATCTAGAATCCTTAGGAAATGACTACTTCTTAGAGACATCTTCCAGATGTATCTGCTTTTGGGTTTGAGTCTATTTAAAGATCTTGTCTCTTCAAATTATTGTGGATGAGAATTTGTTGCCTATTTGGCCTATCCTTTAGTTCTCTGACACTGGATTTATAGTATTTGTATATGACCCTTAGACAATCTATCATGGCGTTCTGGCTGGTTTCTGGTCATGACATTGGAACCCAATTTATTCAGCCTGTAACACTCTATGTGCCTTCTGCCTGCCAGCTTGAACTTGGCTTCTTGACCTTTTGATGACTTGAACGTTTTCCTGCCTCACTCTGACATTGGAAGCCACTAGATCAGCCAGTCCAAAGCTGCTCTGAGTTCCAGCTCAGTCGGCCTCTCTGCAAGTATGCCACTAGCTAGTTGCCCTCTGCAAGATGTCTGAACTCAAATAACTCACCAGCCATTGCAGTCCACTGCTCCCCTCAACAGGTGCTTCCCTGTGAAGGCCTCTGGGGTCTCCAGTAGCCAGTCAGTCTTCAGGTTTGAGCTGCTCCCCTTGGTGGGCAAAGTGAGTTAGAGTTTCAATGTCAACAGCACCTAGTCATCTACTTACTGCAAGATTCATACCACTGACTTCCTGAAGCCCTCACAGTCAAAGGTCCACATCCAGCTGAGCTTGAACTTCACTTTAGAGGCAGAATTCAAGGTGTTTTGCCACCTTGTGGGAAGATAAGTGGGGCATCAGTGGTGGCTGAATATAAGGGGTAGTGATGCCTGTCAGGCCACAACCCTCAGGCTGTGTGACTTCCAGGGCCGTTCAGGTGGGCAAAGCTTGGTCTTGGGCCTGTAACCAAGGAGTCCCAGCCATGTTCATCAAGGCAGTGGTATTCACACCCCAAGCTGTCAAGGAATTGAGTCCTGAATGACCCCAGCCAGGCTCTTTGGTCTCTCCTGGAGGCGGCCATTTGTGGGACAAAGGCACTGTGGACTTAGGCAACAGGTACCAGGCCTGAACCAAGACTCAGGCAGGAGTGCCTGTAGCCAGGTCAGGTCATGGAAGACAAGGGGCATGGTTTGGTCCCTTCCAGGGCCGCTACTTCAAGTCCCTTCACCTCACCTCAGATGCAACACCGGTGGACAGTAGTATCTTACACAGATATACACTGCACACGAAAGTATCTCCAGTCCCATGGATTTTTCCAAGCACAATAAGTATGCATGCTCATGTAAATGCATATAGAAATTGTATTCATTGAGTTAAGAATTGAAAAACACAAACATGTCCTTTAAGAAATGAAAATATAAATGTACTCTTCTTTAATTATTTTAAGTAATTTATTATTCCATGAGAAAATGCCACACGAACTTAACATTTTAACAGAAATGTATCATCTTGAGGTCTGCAGTCAAAAATAGATTTCATTAGATGAAAAGCCAGGCTTCTTGAAGCCTTTTTCATGTTTTAGAGGCTACCCACCTTTCTTAACCCAGGGCTGTGCTGTCTTCTGCATTTCAAAGCCAGCCAAGTTGCTTTTTACTATTCTGCCATCACATCACTCTGACCACAAACCCCAAACTGTAAACTTTTCCAACTGAGACAAAAAGATGGTAATACATGTCTACACTCCATTTGTGAGGTTGGTCTACGTACATATCACATCTTAGTATTTTTTTCCTCTCCTTTCACTGCCCTTCCCCCTTCGTGCAAATCTCAATTTCCATCTCCTTTGAGAAAAATGTCTCTCTGCTTTTCCATTAACTAACTTTTATTTTGCTCTTTATTTTATATTTTGAGTTTCTCACATAAGAATAACCATATGATATTTAAGATTATGTATCTGATTTACTTCATTCAAAATTATGGTCTCAAAAGCCTCTATTTTTCTATAAATGATTTCTTTGTCCTTTAAGCCAGAGTCTACTGCACTAAGTGTAAATGTTACATTGTTTCTAACCATTCACATGCTGATGAATGTATATAGTTTTTCGAGATTTAGTTATTATAAATTATGCTACTACAAATATGGTGCCCATGAATCACTAATGTATTTAATTCTTTCCAGAGGATACCTAGAAGGAGAATAACTCAGTAAAATGGAATTTCTAGTTAAAGATAGAGAAATTTGCATACTCATTTCCAAGATGATTGTCCTAATTTGCATTCCCACCATTCCCAGTATAATATTTAATTTCTTGAACATGAACATGCTTTCTGGAGTAAAATAAAATCTAGGTAGTCAGCATCTAAGACGTATTTCCTTATGCTTAGAATAACAGTTCTGTGCCAATTTAATCAGCAAGAATATTTGTTTTATCACAGTGTATAAAGTGAGAAATTAAAAATAGCTCACTTATTCAAAAACAAGTGTAGCATTATATGATATTGATGTGGTCACACCACAGAATGTGTCAGCCAGATCTATGGTATGTCTGTGATAGCTATTGGCATGTCTGTGATAGCTATTTGTGGCACAAGGCAAGGACTGTCAGTAAAATGTACACAAAGAGTTATTTATCTAAAAATTACAACTGCATATTTATCATGACCTAGTTTAAAATAACTCCCTAAAATAAGAAACAAATGACAAAATTGTCAATATTTCTGTAAGTACTTACATAGTATTCACATCCTTCTGTTTTACACAATCCTTATTATAAGTGCACATTACTGTTTCATTACCCAAAACAAAATGAAGTATCCAGCATGTTATAGATAATAAATAAATAATAGTCAAGTGAAAATGAAATTAATAATCAATCAAAATGTTTAAAATAATCTGAATGGATATCTTGTTATATTTTTATTGTATAATGGACAACAGGGAGGAAACTTAAAATATCAGGAAAGGAAAGGTGAATTGGAGCATATTTGTGTACTAAATTGCTGTATATGTTATTTCATCTTTATAGGACAAAATGATCAGATATTGACAACATAATATGTAGCAGCCTGACATACTGAGAAGACATCTTTATAGATAAATTTTGGTACTCTATACTTATGTGTAACCCTAATGAAAATAAAATATCATTTCTGGTCCAATAGAGTGATCATTAAACTTTCAGCCTTGAAGAAATAAAAAGGCTTTTATTAGTGTGTATTCTCCATGTTAATAAGTTTTAAAAAGTATTTTTAGCTTACAGCCAGGATTTAGCTCAGTGTTTCCAGCACCTGTCTTGCAAGTACAGGGCCTGGGTTCATTCCCCAGTGACCACATATATAATGCTGGGCATGGAGACTCACACCCACCAGCAATCAGAACCACAAACCACAGTGCCAGGCATGGTGGCTCTCCCCTGTAATCCCAGCACTTGGGAGGCAGAGGCAGGAAGACTGCTGAGTTCAAGGCTGAGCTCAGGACCAGCCTGAACTGCAAAGCAAAACCCTGCCTCAAAAAAAAAAAAAAAAAAAAAAAATAGCTTAGACTTAGAATTCATTTTTCCACAATAGCAAGAGTATTATGGAGATGACAATATCTACAATGCAGCCCCCTAAAGTCTATTTATAATAGAGTTGAAATATAGTAGTAATTTATCCACATAAAACCATGTTCATAATAATGTTGCTATAGGGAGTTGAATGCAAAGCTTATTTCTAATAGAAACATTAGAAAACATAGCTCTCTTGGGACTGAAGCCCATGTTTCTTTGTTGATCATTTTGTGTGGATAAAGCTGCACTGTAAATGCTTTCAGTGCCACAATAGTAGGCATTTTGGGGAGCAAAATGGAGTGGTCCTGAGGACGTAAGCTAGCCCACCTAGCTTGCCCACCTGTTGTCCTGAAATGATGAGAACTGGGCCCGACATCTGAGGACCTGAATGTATCCTGTTTTGGTACCAAGTTTCCTTAGTTCCTTTGGTCAAGTCTCCAAATTCTCCTGTGGCTTAGTTTCAATATTTGAAAGAAACAGTGTATTTCCCAAGGATTGACTCATTGTGGTTGTCGGGAAATCCTGGGAAACTATAATTATTACATAATGCAAAGTTTTGTTGTTTTCATAATAAAAGACTACGAATATTATGCAAATAGTTTAATTGTGAGGTTTCAAAGTCAATTGAATGCTGTGAAATAAGCAACAAACGTGTGTGTGTGTGTGTGTGTGTGTGTGTGTGTACAAATATGCATATTCATGAGATTGCTTTCATTCTTAGAAGAAGATATGTAGGGGAAAAGGGACAAACAATCACAGGAAAATACATACATAATTAAGCCCTATCTTGACTAAGGTAAGATTGCATTTTATAAAACAGGATATAATTCATCTAGCAGGACCTCAGAATAATGATGCTAATCACCAGGTACTATATAGCATAGCACTTTTCTGAGACAGTAGAAAAGGAGTTCTTAATGAAGGAGATTTTAAAAATAATGGAACATAGAGCAAGAAAAGAAAAGACACATTAGTAGTGTCAGGATTCACCCAATGCCATTCAATCTCGTTTTACAGGATACTTTGGCTTATATGAAATACATCTTCATTACCAAGACATGTCTACCTCTGACAGAGCACACTGCTATGTCAATACTCATCTTCCAAGCCTCTTCACACATTGTAGGTGTAAATAATTTTCAGAGAGAGCTAAAAGGAATATTTTATTCTTTTCTACCACATTTGGACAGTCATGGTCCTGTCTAGAATGTTGTTTCCTTGTAATAAAGAGATAGTATAGAATATTCATTAAGAAGCTCACTCTAATGCTAGACTCCTTGGGTTTAGTGCAAGTTCGTCTGTTTTTTGCTGTATAATTTCAAAAAGATGTTTCATCTCTCAGAGGCACAAATTCTTCAGATGTAGAATTCCAAATGGAAGAACTGATGAAAAGATTAAAATGCATGTGTGCTTTGCATAGTTCTTGGGGTACTGTAATCCTTAAACCGAAGTCAATATTATTATTCCTAACTTTTTCTAAACATTTCCCAAATACTGCCCATGGAGAATCTTTCTGCATTTTGAGCAGGCAATTTATATTTAAACAATGTAGAACAATATTTATTGAATAATTAGTTTGTGCCAAGACTTGTGCTCATACTTTAGTATTGACTGACCTTTCCAATACTTTCTTGCTACCTAGTTTAAGTAACTTTGAAGGGCCATGATACTAAAGTAGAAGTATTAGAATTTGGTTAGATGGAGGCATAATACTTACTACAAAAGATATTCAAGCAGCGTCCCTTGGGTGTTCACGCTCACACAGGATTCATCCAAATAAGTCTGGCCAAAATCTCAGGAAACACATGTTTACCTTCTTTGTTTTGTTTGCAGGATGATCATTTCCTATTATCTATTTTCTATTTCATGGCTCAATATTTGATGCACAAGTAATTCTCATGGAGAATTGCATAGCTCTAAAATTTTTTCAAATGCACAAACATCCCTTAAACTTGTTAGTAAATAAGATGAGAATTTAAAATTATATAATAGAACAGAAAATTAAAAATGGTTATTACTTCAAATATCTTCATTATATTTGAAAATAAAACTCCATAACTAGTTGATTTAGAGGAAAGAAAAGACATTTTATCCTAAATTAAGCATTGTTGAAAGCATTGTTGTTTGAAAGTTTCATTTATTGCATAGATGTGTGTGGGCATATGTGAGCGCGCACTTGAACACACATGTGCATACAATGACCTACATATTTTATAACCTTAAGAAATATGTACAATGTCTGGTTAGAGTTTTCCTCCCCATATTCTTTTTTCCCATTTTGTTGCATCAGTATGCCCTTGTAGAAACTGGCACTAGGGTGTTATCCCTTCGACATTTTTAATTCTTAGGAGCTGTGGCTCTTGCAACTCTCTAAGTGGTGTTTGTGTGGACTTGAACTTTTCCTGTGTTACTGAAGAATTATAATCAGAAGTTTTTGATCATTTGTTTTACACCATCCATTCTATTTGGAATATTGGTTTGTTTAGACAAGAATGGAAAATCTGAGATACACTAATAAGACAGAAGCTATCAAATGCTATCTTACTTTCTCTATGGATAAAGAGTTTCAAATTATGCAGTGATATAATTATTCAAGGATATAGATGTGTTATATGTGCATATAATAAGGTATGTATATATGTCATTACATTAAATATGCATATTCTTATATGATTTTTTTAAGATTGAAATTTCCAGTCTAATTTGTTATTAGCCTTTTCATGACTTAAAACATCATGGTGAAAAAGTGCTAACATGAAAAGTCAAGATTAGATCGAGCACACAAAACGGATTAGTACTTGGTAGGAGCAGAAAAAATATTCACTAGGCCCCTGCATTTGTTTCATATCATGAAGCTTCTTATGAAAGTCTGGAGTATATTCTTATTGAAAATAGTTCTGCAAGAAATATCCTATTCTTCAAAGAGCTTCTGAAGACAGTGAATGAGAAGAGATGTAATTATTGAAGAGTATTCTATAATGCTCAGTACCATGATTACAAATCACATTAGAGCAAAATAAAGGAAATTCTTTCTAACTTTACATTTGATGACTCTGAGCTCCCTGGCTATCAACATGCAAGCATTTCATCTTCATCACTGATCCTATTCTATTTTAATAGAAAGTACACGCTTTATTTACAAGCTGGATCTAGTCTTCACTTTTTATTTTAACTTTGGATAGATATGGATCTTGCTTGAGGCAAATAGAAATTAATCAACTAGTTGTGCAAACTACTATATGAATAGATAACTATATGGATATCGTGGTATATACAGTGATATAATTTTTATATAAATACACTGTAGGGGATATATATATATATATATATATATATATATATATATATATATATATTTGCAGCATAAAGCAGGAAGGCATAAGTAATAGATTCATTGTCAGTGCCTGTTCTCAGTGCTCAGACATTGTGGACACCACTCCTCCATGCTCTGTGGGACTTGGACCTGCTCACCTCTCTATGCTGAGGGTCAGTTGTATGGAACTGTAGACAATGTGCATATAGCTCTCAATTTATTGGGGATTTATTTTTATTGGGGAGTCTTAGAGTTGAAATATAAATCTCCTTTCTATGCCTGAGAACTAGGAACCCATTGTTGAGGTGGCAAGCTTCAGTCTCCTCATGTTCAGGATTTAGCTGGCCGCTGTACAGAGTACATTATTACAGGAAGACACTTTCCCTTGGGTCTTCTCACTTCCGGGTATTGCATACCCACTCCTCGCATCCACACATTAAAAGTATATTTCTCAAGTGAAATTCTTTCCTTAGGGTCGTAATCTCAGGGTTACCTCTTGGGAGGTCATACACAATAGAGTAGGTGCTGTGATATAACTTACTGTTGTTCTCCACGTATGTTGTCAGAAATCATCTGTGGTGCTTCAAAAAGCAAAAATCTTTGCATACATTAGACCAAAATATCTGCCAACAGACACGGCCATTCGGGATTTTACAAAACTAAGTGGTTAATTTCTATTTTTCTCAAATGTGAGACCCATTGAATGAGTAACTGTCATTGGCTTTTACAAACTTTGGCTTTAATTTGAAAATGTATCAAATTTTAATGATTTAATTGATTTGTTTGCTAAATATTTTATATTTATGGAGTCAAAATGAAATTAAACTAAAAATTTGAAGGAAAATATTTTTGGTATATCCTTTACAATATCTAAGAATATATAAAATCCATGTGTATCTTTAAAATGTAAGTATCTTCCATTACCAAAAACAAAAGTAAGATGAAAGCACAGATGTGTGTACTTTGAGTAGAAAAAAAGTGATAAAAAACATGAAATAATAACTGTTCTTTGATGAGAGATTCTTCTGCTTGGCTGATGATACCTTCTAACATTTATTTATTTGTTTATGCATCCTTTTCATTCTGGAATTACTAAGCAATACGAAAGGAATTTAAGTTAAATCTAGACACACAGAAATGAAAAACAAAGTATGACTTTGCATTCAATTAATGAATTTTTTGTATGCTATCTACCTTATTCAAGCTGAAAAATAAATTGTAGTAAATTCAAAAAGAAAGCATTCACTCTAATATCACATGAGAAAAGAAGATAAAACTAGTAATTAATGTTTGTGATTTCCTACTCTTAAAGTTCACAACGTTCTATACTCCTTTATTATTTCCCTATGAACTGGAGTAGATGAGAACAGATTTATTCCTGTAAGGGTTCTTATATTTTCCTGTTTCCTAGCAAATGGTGATTATCATATAGGATGTTTTAATTAATATGAGCAGGGTAATTATCATATTGATAAAGAAGAAATTTTAAATGCCTCATTAACAAAAAAAACTTTCTTGCTGAGAACTAAGTACTATTTACATATGTTAAATATGCTAGAATGTCATGAAGGAAAATAGAACAATTTTTGAAAGAGATTTAAAATATTTTTGAAAGTAGGTTGTTTTACTTGAAGAATGACATAGTCTTTAATTATTAATGTACTTCTTTGTAAGTATAAATTAAAGAATGACTAACTAAACACTGCTTGTAGGGTATTACTGGCAGTAGAGTGTTGGAGGATTCAGTTAAGTTTCTTTCTGTTTTAATCGAGCACCTCATCTGGGGGGTTTACTAGAGTAGCTTTCATGATGGGTCAGTAAGTAGCCCAAGTGGCCCTAGTCAGGCTGCAGAGCCCTGGAAAGTAGATTCTCAGCCCAAGGAGCAGGGAAGCTTCAGAACAAGAGGAACCTATAGACCATAGTAATGTGTGGTATCACAAGAGTAGACAGGGCTCTGACAAGGCAGGGAGCAAGAAAAGAGCCAAAATGAGTGAAGTAAGTTATGCCCACTTGAGGGTAGCCTTAAATGCCCACAAAGAGGATATAGGTGATATAACCTATTGGAGAGTTCATCACAGGAAGGTGGTATGGTATTCAACAGATGAAGGGTACTTCACCCCCAGAACAACATGGCAGGGACGATGAAGCCTTCTTTCTTCTGACTACAGAGAGGTATAAACACTTAATGCAAAACCAATTTATTTCTTAGCAAATCTTTTCATGACCAGGTCTATGCTGGTGAATTAATTTTTCTACAAAACGTAAGATGCAATTTCACACAGGGCACCTGGGTCAGGAAGGGAGGTGAAAAAATTTAGGAAGATATTGCAAAGAAGACTCTAGATTTTAATAAATGGGCTTCATATACCAGTGACTGTGAGACTCTCATAACATTTTACTAGGGCAGTCTTTGGTGATATTAAATTTGATTAGGGCAAAAAGTGACCAAGATACCTGCCAGGAATAAGATTATATTGAAATTATAATGAAATTATATTTTTGACAAAAATCAGTTAATGAGAAGCAGTTAGTCATGACCAGGAAAACTGTTATTTGGTTATCTTCCCTAAAGAAAAGCTGCATCCATCTTGAACACTGGGACACCATGGAAAATTTTAGACTATGAGAGGAAAATCCTCTCCACACTGTCATTTTCTCCCACGTAAGAAAAGTTTCATTACAGTTAACCTAATTTTGCTGTGCTGCAGAGAGATACCACTGATCCCATCTTAATCTCTCTAGAGATACTAGCACCTGGCTTCTTTTCTGTGAAATAGAACTATTTTTGCATGGGGCAAATACTATCCTATCTTTTCCCTACTACCGTTGATTCAGTCTCAATAATCTGAGTTACTCTAACCTATCCTCAGAGACCACATTTCCCAGCACTTTAATTATCTTTGCGGCTCTCAATTGAGCACATTCAATTTGACCAGAGACCATTTTGTCCTGAGAGCAAATTGAAGGTATTATTCTAATGAGGCTTTCACCAGTTTTGAACATAACAGGATGATCATTTTTCATTGATAGTCCTCCCCACTATAGTATGTGCTTTTACTGTTCCCTTTTTCACTCACATTGTGGCAGTTCTAATTGATAATTGGCTTGTGATATGCTATGACCTCCAGGGAATTTTCACCTTAATTATAAAGCATGCTATACATCAATAGCAGATTTCAGAGTTTCTCCCCAGGACCACTTCTATAGGATCATTTTTCTTGAAGTTATCTTGCTTTGTAAAAAATTATATCTTGATGTAAGTGATACATAGAGAATATGATCACTTGAAGAATAAGAAAAACATCTGAGCTTGTACTTCATATTCTGTTTTTAATTAACCACTTGACTTCACTGAAGACATGGTGTTATTTGGTATTTGCTATTCTGCCAGTGAAATATAATTGCTGGAAAATTGGAGAGCAAATATGTTTGCATCTTCGAAGTTTTGTGATTTATTGAAAATAGTATCCATGTCTGGAATAAAATTACGTGCTCTTTCGTAGAGCATCTTATTTCGGTATGCCAAGCTCTATATAGTGTAATTAAGAAGAAAAAGCTTTTTATTTTATTTATTTATTTATTTATTGAGAGAGGGTCTCACTTTGTAGTTCAGGCTGGCCCTGAGCTCAGCCTCAAACTCACATCACAACAATTCTCCTGCCTCTGCCTCCCGAGTGCTGGGATCATAGGCGTGAGCCACCACGCCCGGCACTGTGGTATGTGGTACTGGTTGCTGCTGGGGGTGAGTCTCCATACCCAGTATTGCTATGTGGTTACCGGGGAATCAAACCTGGGTCCTTGCGCTTGTGAGACAGGCGCCGGAACCACTGAGCTAAATCCCTGACCCACAGAGAATATTATTTTTGTGCTTTTTAAAAAGCTTTTTCTGGGGCCAGGGATTTGGCTCAGTGGTTCTGATGCCTGTCTTGCAAGCTCAAGGACCTGAGTTCAATCCCTGGTGGCCACATACCATACTGGGTGTGGAGACTCACGCCCAGCAGCAACCAGTACCACATACCACAGTGCTGGGTGTGGTGGCTCATGACTGTAATCACAGCACTCAGGAGGCAGAGGCAGGAGGATTGCTGTGATGTGAGTTTGAGGCTGAGCTCAGGGCCAGCCTGAACTACAAAGCGAGACCCTGTCTCAAAAAACTTAAAAAAAAAAATAATAATATTCCCTGTGGAGCTTACATTCTATATGGAGATATTAAAACTAAAATAGTAGGTCCCAAGAAGGAAAAACATTAAAAACATAAGTATTAGTGAAGGAGCAGGTCTTTTAAACTGAGTGGACAGAGGAGGCTACATCAAGACAAGATCTGGGGAAAAGCGCCTCCAAGAAGTGAGCCTCCTGCTAAAGGAAGAGCCTGCAGGCAGAGCGGATAACCAGCAAGGCAATACAAGGCGGACTGTGACTACCTTGTTTTAACAGGAAAAAGGCATATGTGCCTGAAGCACAACGACTGAAACAAATATGAAAAAGTAAGATATGATATGTTAGGGAGCAAGAGAGAAGGAATCCATCTTAGATCATTAGAAAGATTCAGACTTCACTATAAACCAGACAATAATCACTGGAATATTTTAAAGGGGGGCGGATAGAAACATGACTTGGTCTCATCACTAGGAATGCTTCAATCACCTGTGGTCAGGTGACCTCGGCAGCAACCTGTGAGACCTCACAGTAGGAGGCTGGTGCAGGGTAGCTTGGACCACAGCACGGTGAGTCGACAGAGAGGTGCAGTGTGACTTAGTTCTAATGACACTGTGAATACACAAGTAGAATGTGCTCCTCGCTCCGATTCAGGTTTTAGGAAAGGGAAATTGCATATAATGACTGCACATGAATACCAGCATATACTATGGAAATATGGCCATCTTATTTGAAAAATCCTTTACGTACATACAGGATGTTGACTTCTGATGGATTCTGAATGCTTTCTTCTCTTCTACATTATTAAAGGAGACTGTAATGACTAAGCTAATTTGCCAACTTGATTGGGTTGGGAGCAGCCCAGGGAGATAGGAAAGGGATCTCTTGATGTATGTGCATAGGACACTGAGTCACCGACTTGGGGTCCAGATCTGTCCCTGACGTTTTTCTTTTTGGCACTTTTCCAGCTTCGATTTCCAGACTCTAAGATCAAAGCCCTTTCTTGCATTGTTCTGCTGCTGTGGCATTTCTGCTTTGGAGCAAGATAACTGCAGATGGAGCCCCTGAGCTCAGGAGGTGGGTGAGAATATAAGTATTGCGTCCCAGGGATTAGAAAACCAAGTAGTAACACAGAGATGAAAACTTGAACACTTATTTGTAAAAATGGTTTTTAAAAAGTCTCTATATTATTGGAAGCAATATCAAGGTAGATTAAGATATATAGCATTGTATGGTATATATTGTGTAATAGAAAATGCTCAATGTAAAATAGGGTGAAAGGGGAAAATGTTGAGATTGTAACAAAAAAGTAAGGAAACAAATTTTATGTATATGGGGGGTGGTAGGGTGGGTAGGGCTATGGGAAAAAATGAGAATTAAGTTGTGTCTTATACTGGTACAAATCCCCATTATGGACTGCAGTCATGATGTGTATATTTAATGTACCAATAAAGATTAAAAAAATAATAATACTCAAACATATATAGATATATTTTCATAATACATTCATATATATATGAATGCATATATATTCATATATTTATGTATATTGTATATATATGTATGCATATATATTTATGTGTATATATATCACACATATATATATCATATATATATATATATATATATATATGCATTCACTCTAATTTCAAACCAAAGGCTTGCAAAGCTAATGATTGCCAAGATTAAAATGTGATTGTCATCATTCTATTTTTACCAAAAAAGAAAACCTCTGCTAGCAGTATGTGTCAACCATGGGACTAATGTAGCCTAAGGCAGGAGGCTCACACCTGTGAGAACCCAGTCTGGACAATTTAGCAACTTTGTGGGACCCTGTCTCAAAATAAAAACAAAAAAAATTTTCAGTGGCTCAGACGAGCTCAGAATGGAGGTGTTAGATGCAACCCTTTGTACTACCAATAAAAATCTGCTGTGCACTGTCCCTACCTCTGACACAAATTCTTTTACTCCTTTGACTTTTAAGGATGCAAGGTCAGTCAATGGATACAAATTCTTGAGGGAAAGTTAACACAATCTCAGCTATTCCTGTATTCATTTTATTAGTCATTTATTAGATAATTGATGGGAAATTTCTAAAAAATCTTTAGGCGATTTACCTTGTAAATTAAGTAATCTACTCTCTAATCGCAAATCTCTTCCAATAGTGCCCTTATTTTAAAATTTGGCATGTAGTTCCTTCAGTAAGAAATAAAATACAAGAATAGCAGTGCTGTCAATATTTTTAGACACAGGAAATCCAAGGAGTAGATTTTGAAAGAGATGGTAAAACTGGCCTCCCGTAATAATCACAGCACTTAAGGTCCGTTCAATTTTTTATTGTTGCTTTTACTTCCCCCCTGCTGTGCTCCTACTGTGTGGCTCTGAGAATGCATTACCTTCAAGCACGCGCACGTCCCACAGTTCAGCTAACAACATATTCCAGCTCCAAAGCCGTGAGCGCGGCAGACAATGTTAACAAAACACAGTTATCGAGCAAAGCGGTAGGATGCGAAAGAAGTCGTGCATGGGTTTTTCAGAGTCCACAGATACCATTTTGTATCTATTTTTTAGAATCCTAGACATAGGTGGAGAAATTCTTCAGCCAGAATAGAAAGCATAGTTTCTTTCTAATCATATTGTGCATTTGCCATGGAAAATCTTAACATTAAAAACTCAGAATCCCATGTTTATTTGCCCACACAACATTATACATATGCAAACACACACACACACACACACACACACACACACACACACACACACACAAACACACACACCTCGCCACATTCTCCCCAAGCAGCATTCCATTTTCACTGTTGTTTGGCTAATAATTTACTTTGAAAGGGTTCATACAGATCTGTTTCATCTTGTAGTTATGTGAGTAAGGTGCCCCCTAAGAATAATTCAGCATAATAGCAATGATTTTTTAACATTTAACTTGTATGTGTTTGTCAATGGTTCTCTTCTTAGATTAATACAGTAGTTATGCACAATAGTGAAATTAACATATTGCTTGTATTATGCATAGTATAAAAATAAAATGTTTTTCCTCCTAAAATTTTAATATGATTTCTACCGTATTTATAGGCATAGGTATATAGTATTTAATATTAAAAACTATAGGTATAGAGTATCTAATATGATAGGACATACAAAAACATATCAGGTGGTAATAATTTGTCTAGATTTATTTTCATCATCTTATTTACCAGGTTCCTAGAAATAGTACATAGAATAAAATTACTCAATTCATTTCATGATTAATCATTCACTTTTATGTCTCTTGGATTGTAGAGAGCATATCTTAAACATTTTAAATTTTATAATATATATTTGATATACTCAGTACAATTTTAAGGAGCTAATATTTGTTGACTAGTACTTTAGGTTGATGCTGCACTGTAGGGTCCATTTCGATGAGTGAAATTTCTGAATTAGAGTATTATTGTTGCTGGCAAAGCTGTTCATCTGTAACCCTGTGCTGATTTTCGTGATTCATCATTTTTTCTTTTAATATTTCATTATATTTATGACATAAGCTTTGATAGACACTGATTCTAACAGTAAAGAAGTAGACTTTATCCTTGGGTTAGTCTTAATTATTACAGTTTGATTGAGCATGCCAAGAAAAGCTTGACCCTAGAATGTATTTAAAGAGGCAACTTCCAATGCAAGGCATAGACAAGATAGGAAAACCTGGAAGTTCTGCCTACAAAAGAGAAACGCACAAGAGATACAAAAGCAAGAACAAACAGAGACAAACTATTCCTCTGGGTGCCACGGGGCGACTTACTGAGGGATATTACTGCTCAGTAATTAGCCAGGTTCAACTGTGACTAGTCAACAGGAATGATTTTGATTAACTGAATTATGTAAATCAGTTCCACTGTTTAAAACCTTGCATGTGAATTGCAGCGTGTCCCAGTCCTTCTGCCTAACTTCCCGCGCTTGCTTCACTTGGCTCCTCTGTCTATGATGAAGAAGATCCATCATGTCTTTCTTTGCCCTTGTCACCAGCCCTGCCGCGTTCACTGCTCTCGCAGGCTTTCTCTGGGAAAGGAAGGCAGAATCGTGGTGTTGTGCTCCTGGGCGTGGCAGGGTCTGAGTTCAGGTCACACACAGACCTGGAGCAGAGTTACGGCTGGTGTGAGCCGACTGCCCCCGCCTCCCCGTGCACCATGTCTTTGCGAGTCGCCTCACATAAATTAAGCCATTTAGGCTACGGCGGACCATAGTCTTCATCTACGTCCTCCGAAGTGTAGCAGCAATAAAACAGAAGCTTTAAAAGTCAATTTTTGAAAATTACTAGCTTTGTTATATCTCTAATCTTCTGGAGGTATTTATTTATACAAAAATGTAGGGCTGGGGATTTAGCTCAGTGGTTCCAGCGCATGCCTTGCAAGCTCAAGGGTCCAGGTTGGCTCCCCGGTTAACTGTATACAATACTGGGTGTGAAGACTCACGCCCAGCTTCAATCAGTACCACAGACCACAGTGCCGGGCGTGGTGGCTCACGCCTGTAATCCCAGAGGCAGGAGGATTACTGTGATGAGAGTTGGAGGCTGAGCTTGGGGCCAGCCTGAACTACAAAGCAAGACCCTGTCTCAAAAAACAAAAAAACAAAAATAACAACAACAACAAAAACCCCTGAGATTATTTCTACAACTTGTCGTGCATCCTATAAGCATGAGAGACTGTTTTACTTGGCGTTAAATAACTTGAATCCGGCTCCTAAAACCAGTTTTGGTCTACTAGCATCTCGTCAGGATCCTTAGGATCCCAGACCTGTTCTGCTTTCGGAAACCAGAGGAGCACCTCATGCTCCCTCTCAGTGAGACTCAGATTTCAAAGAAAATGGTGAAGTGAGGCCTCCTTGATAAGGATATTTTATATAAGGATGAAAAGTGGAGCAGGAAGCAGCCAGAGAAACACATGGAAAGTGCAGAGCACACGAGACAGAATCGCCCCCAAAAGCAAAAGAAGGACGTTTTGCAAAAGGAGCAGAAGCAGAAGGCTCAGGAAGTAAGATTCTCTCGGACGCTGTAGAGCAGCACGATAGTTTGTATTTTATTTATAATTAGATATTACGTCACGGGAAAATCTAGGTAGAGTACGATGTGATCTAATGTCTGTTTTAATAGGATCATTTGGGTACTCCTTTGAGGAGGACAAAAATCCTCAAATAGAATGAGCGTAACAGCAGAGATTCTGTTCTGTAAAAAAGTTCGATTGTATTATTGGCCCGTGAGTGTTTTAGCTCTGTTCCTTTTTCTGCTCCTGGAAAAGGAGTGTGTGGCTCCCGGTCTCGCAGAGCCTCTCGCTGCTTGGCGCATGCAGGTGGGACACCTGCCCGAGCTCAAAGGATTCGCGTGCTTTGACTGTCTCCTGCCCCGACGCCCGCTCTGGCCAAGGGACTGTGGTCCCGGTGAAGAAATGCACCACGGTCCTTCATGGAGAGTGAGGAGTGTGGGGACAAGCTCATCTCTACCGTGGGCCCGCGCCGGTCAGCAGAGCCGACAGACCCAGGGACCCCAGCCGTATGTCGTGGCTACAAATTGCTGGCTCTTACAGGTTGTTTTTCTCTCCAAACATGAAATAGTACAGGTTTGACTCCTGGAATAACTCAGCCAATAGGTGATGCAGGCTAGTGCTGTAGCAATAGCAAAGAATGGGGTCAAATTTCAGTGATAGTTTGAAGGTAGAGATACCAGTATTCATGGGACGGTGGTAGAGAGAAGTATCTATTATTTCAATTGCTAATCAGACCATAGACTTATGGTTGCAATTTAAAACATGCTTTAACATTAAAAAAAGACTTTCGACATTAACACATATTAATTTTGTAGATGATACAGATGAAAATGTCTCTAGTCTCCACTGAAGATTTGTAGTGTTTGGAGCACTAAGATTTTGCAAAGTCCACGGGTAATATACTGAAAAGCAGGTCTTTCATAGTCAACTCAGAGAATCATTTTAGTGATCAATACCATATACGTGAAAGATTGTTGCAAAATTATGTTGAACTTGTGTCAACAATAGCTACTGGCCCCACTGGAGAAAAACAAGTGAAAACTCTTAAGAAATGATATCCTCAACTAAAGATGGCCTCCTGGGTCATGCCTCCAAATCTACAATTTCACGTGCCTTACATGTTTATGAATAAAATGTTATTTAAAATAACCTTGCCAAAATGAAATTTCTCAATTTGCTCCAAATTAGTATCTCTGTTGTGACATCATTATGATTTTAATCACAGTAGTTTATTTTCTTTTCTTAGTCTGTGCAGCCCTGTTTACTCAAGGCAAAGAAAAGTGGTCCAAACTCTAGTTTTTGCTTTACATTTGAGAAGGGAACATGTCATTTTTCTAGAAGTGTCTAACAGGAAAGTGAGCCAAGTTCTTGTCAAACAAACCCTACGCTGCTGTCATTGAATTCGATGGTCCGGTGGGGCACGCTTCTTGAGACTGCAGATGCCCTTCCAGGTCACCTAGATCTATGAAAGTGATTTTCTGGGGAAAGTGCCACCCTCTCCCTTTGACAGGGAGTGATTGCAGTTGGAACATTACATTCTCAGAGACACTGACTATGGAATTGTTAGCAAACACTTATCATTCTTTTCCTTCTTTCCGTGGGCAGTATCACTAACTGCATCCTCCGAAGATGAAAATCGAACCACCCATTTTGTACATGCTGTATCAGAAGGTGAGACTGCAGCTGCACGGATGTTCCTGTGTGGATCTGTGTATGCATGTGGTCACCTGGCTGTAGATACTGTCAGGGTAATTGTACATAGACTAGTTGTTTTTGTAGGGATCTAAAAGCAAATGACTACTAGCAAGGAAAAAATGCTGACATGATAACTTTAAATGGGAAAAGAATCAAAACATTATAAACTTCATTCTAAGTCTCAACCTTGTGATGTCTATTGTACATGTATTTATGTTTATTTTGCTTAAAATAAAGTGAGGTAGCTACCATAAATTTGATTTTTGAAATAAGACAACTGCCTTCTAAGGTTATCTAATCGTTCCCCAAAGTACACAGCTTACACACGGGTGAGTTTAGGTATAAATAAAGGGTGGTTTCAGATTTTTTGTTATTTTCAATAAATTCTGTCTAAAGAGATGGTGATACAACAGCTTTTTTTAAAATCTGCAGAAATCAGAACGATTCAATTGGCTATTATGTTTTTTGTGTCCTACATCTGAGCAGTGAGGATAACATTTTCCTCAGGGATGATTTTCAGTCTGCAGCAAAAGTTCCCTTTCTCGAGGTCTAAACATGAGAAGACATTGTATTGTCTTAGATGGTTTAGTGTTGGAGACACGGATAATGAGCCCAGGAAAGACTAAGGGGAAACTGTCACTGTTGATTTTTCACAGGGAACACGGACAGTGCGGCGCCAGCAGTTTGCCTGCAGCTCGCAGGGAAAGCAGATAGCGTCGCAAAAGGTCAAAGTCTGAAAGTGAAGGGAAAGCAGAGAAGGGAAATGTCTGACGGCCAGTGCGGAAACAGCTCATTTTCTGCTCCCCAGCACTGCGTGATAGACTTGTTTTCCGGGTTGGCTCCACTGTGCAGCGCACTTACAAACTAAATTCACTTTTCACTTTCCTTTTCTTAATTAAAAATTCAAATACGACAGAGTTCTCTAACTGCCTTCCAGGATAATGTAAATTTTAGTGGAATTACTCCATGAATGTTTGGCAATATTAAAGCGAAACTCGTTTGCTTTCTCTTTGCTTTTGTATCAGATGATTAAATTTGGCTCAATGCTGAGAGCAGAGACCTTTCTATTTCCCCACACATGGAGGGAATATCACTTTTAGAATAGTTTTTAGTCTTTATATGTTGACTACTGAAACAAATGCTTAGACTCAATGCTTTTGAAAGAGAGAAGACTCACGTGCTCTTCAGTATCCATTTTAAGTATAAATAATTACCAGGAAATTTTTCAATGCAGTGGCTTGTCTATATGAGTTAAATGTGAAGATTTGCTGTATTCTAGTGCATGGAATTTTCAGTTTTGCATTTTTTCAAATAGTTGGCTAATTGAGACATAAATGTCGGAATGAAGATATACTCAGGATCACAGCTCTATAAATTTTATGTTGAATTTATAGTGCAAAACTAAATGCACTATTTTTTAGTCTACAATTTCTGAAAATACTTTAGTAGTTTCTATATTGCATTTCTTGAAAACTGAAAATAGAATAGATATTTTGAAAATTAGTACTTGTAATAAATAGTAAATTTTGCTTTTAGTTTATGTGTATTTGTCTAGTAATAACTTCTCACTGTGATTCAGTGTATTCAGCATTTTGTTATTGTTGTTGCTGTTTTGTTTTGTTTTTAAGTTTGTAGTTCAGGCTGGCCTTTAAATCAGTATGCACCCCAGGCTTGCCTCGAACTCATATCAATCCTCTTGCCCCCTCTGCCTCCTGAGTGCTAGGATTATAAGTATGAGCCACCATGCCCGGCATATTTTTTTCAGATTGTTCTATGATGTCTGTGTGATAGTTCAGATAACATCTTATAAAAGGAATTAGTTGGCTACAATTTTGTGGTATAATTTAAATAAATACTCCTTAACACCCAAAATCCATTTGTTTTCTAACCTGTCCACTCATTCACTGTACTTTGAGTATCTGTAAACTGTGTCTACTTATAAATGCTAGAAAATATAAAGATGGATTAGACACATCATCTTCTAAAACATTCACATATTTATGATACTGCATTGTGTTTATTCCTGGAAAAAGGATACAGCATAGTACATTTGGATGAGGAAGTACTTCATCCCAGCGGGTAGATAGATCTATGCTGTCTTTTAATAAATTACTAGTAGAATTTTAGGTTCATAATATATGCTGAAGAAACCTCTCAAAGCAGAAGAAATGTTGTGAAGAGAGAGAAGAAAATGTCTGAAATCACAGTCTGCTTCAAAGCACTTTTACTAGAAGAACTATTGACCTTCTCCTGGAAGTTCTGACAACCCTTGACCGTTGTTAACACAGAGTAGCAAGTTGAAATTTGCAAGAACACTACTTTTCCTTCTGAATCAAATGGAAAAATGACAGAAGATGTATTAGGTACTTTCTTGGTGATGGAACAAAACATTTGATACCAACAAGTTAAAGGAGAGAAGGTGTATTTTAGTGCATATTCTGTAGAGGTTTCAGTCCAGAGCCGGCTGGTTCCAAAACAGTGGCATGGCAGAGGCAGGACACACGCTCAGCAGTTCATGGCAGGGCAGGCACGCGGCACCAAACTCTTCCTTTTTTATCCACTCAAGCCATAAGCACACTGGTTGGTTCCACCCACACCCACGCTGGGCCTTCCTATTACCCACATCCTGGGACTACCTTCAAAATATTTCAACTTATTTTAAAACTTATTCCAAGAAATTAAAATCAATATATTAACTTTTTGAAATTTTAAATGATTTTTACATTACAGTGAAATTTTAAATGATTTTTACATTATGGTGAGTGAAAATGAATGGAGAATATCTAAAGTGAAACATGTCAGGGATAGAAAGATTCATTCCATATTTTCCTGTTCACCTGTGGACATTAAAAAATAAATGAACCTTTAGAAGAATGGAGTCATAGAATAAAGAGAATCAAAATTTTAAATGATTCATTCAGTTAATATCAAATACCAGTTATATCAATTGTCTTTCAGAAAAATAATTTTTATATAGCATATTTTATTAACACATAGTTACACATAGCTTACACATAGCTACAGGGTATAAAATGTTGTGATTCAATAAACAAATACAATATAGAATGGCCAAATCAATGAGATTAATGTTTTTACCACCTTCAGCAATCATTTGTATGTGTCAGAAAATTTTCAACTATTCCAGTTATCTGGAAAAGTTCCCTGTAAACTGATTTCACTAGTATGATTGAAGAACACCGGAAGTAATCCCTACTCTCTGACTTTACTTTAGTAACCCTTATCTAATCTCTCTCTCTGATTTCTAGCACCTATCTTCCATTTTCCAGCCTTTATTCTATGACTCCATTCTTCTAAAAGTTCATTTTTTCAAAAAACGTCGACAGGTGAGTAGGAAAATATGGTACGAATCTTTCTATCCCTGACATGTTTCACTTTAGATATTCTCCATTCATTTTCACTCATCTTAATGTAAATGATAAGATTTTGCTCTTTCTTGTAGCTGAAGGAATAGCCTTATTCCTTTATCTATTGGTATATTTCATGTTTAAATCCATACCTCAGGTATAGCAAATAGTGCTATAATAAACATGAGTTTATCAGATCTACCAGCTCTTTGATGGAGTCTTTAGCATTTTCCATACAAAGGTATGGCATGTGACAACAGATAATATTACTATATCCTTTTCAACAAAAGTGATATTGAGGGCCGGGGAGTTAGCTCAGTGGTTCTGGTGCCTGTCTTGCAATCGCAAAGACCCGGGTTCGATTCCCTGGTAACCACATAACAATACTGGGTGTGGAGACCCACACCCAGCAGCAACCAGTACCACATACCACAGCACTGGGCGTGGTGGCTCACGCCTGTAATCCCAGCACTCGGGAGGCAGAGGCAGGAGGATTGTGGTGTGAGTTTGAGGCTGAGCTCAGGGCCAGCCTGAACCACAAAGCGAGACCCTGTCTCAAAAAACCTAAAAAAAAAAAAAAAAAAAAAAAGTGATATTGAATTTCTTCTCTTGCATAAACATGCTGTAAGACATCCAGTTCTACGGTAAATAAGAGTAGTGGAAGTGAGTACTTTTATTTCCTTAGGGAAAACATTTAAGTTTTCTGCCATTATTATGATATAGACCATTGACTTCTCATGGATAATCGTGTTGATGGAGGTATGATTTTTATATCTAATATCTAAGAAGTTTCACTGTGAAGTGATATAGAAAATCGTTGAATGTTTCTCTCTGCACCTTACTTTACAGCGTTCTTCTTGCTGTGTCCTCCAATGGTGTGACATCAAGTTAATATGAACCTCATAAGAGGAAACTGATGTAGCTCCTTCTTGATCCATTTTTTTTGAATATTGGCAAAAGAATTGACATTTATTAACTAAGTATTTTCTAGAGTTTAGTCATAAAGTCACTGGGTTCAAAACATTTTTCTCATTTAATCTCATTATTCATTATTTACATATTTTTCTTTCTTTTTTAAATTCAAATTCATTCTCAATTATATGAGATTGGAAAGAGTGTACGGAAGAATAAATAGGATATATACGTATCCATTGTGAAATATTACATATATATTCCAACTAATATATTTGTTATTAATTATACAGTTTCAACATCAGAAAAGTATTTTTTATTTTGTTCAGGATTTGGAGCCTAGGGAAGAATCTGGTCCTAGTAATCGGGGAGAAAATCTAATTATTACATAGGTAACTCAGTTTAAAAAAATAAATATTTTTAATTCATCATGAAGAATTATTTCAAAAGTTTAAAAATGAAATTATTTTGTTATTGTGTTTTTCCATTAAAATTATCCAAAGGAAATTATTTAAGAAAAGAAAATAAAAATGTTTAGAACAATGAGTTAAGACTATATTAAAAGATAAGGTAAGAAGATTGGAGGGGTATTTTTTTTAATCTTCATTGGTATATTAAATATACACATCATGACTGCACTCCATAATGGGGATTTGTACCAGTATAAGACACAACTTAATTCTCATTTTTTCCCATAGCCCTACCCACCCTACCACACCCCCATATACATAAAATTTGTTTCCTTACTTTTTTGTTACAATCTCAACATTTTCCCCCTTCACCCAATATTTGGGTTTTTTAGAGAGAAATATTTCTTTTCTTGAAAAAAAGGGGAGAGAAAAATTATAAAAGAAGGATTTTGAGATAGTAAAAACTACAAAGCTATAAATGACAGCAGTGTATAATTTTGCCTATGTAATTCTTGTTGATATTTTGAGGACTTACTAATTTTAGAAAAATAGTACATTTTGAGAAACCTCTCTTAGTTATAATGTCATTTTTGATGCCTACATTAATAGATTCTGTCATTTACAGATGCTCTGCTGTTATTAATTAATTATACATGGACTGAGGAAACATATCATAGATGAATGCTATTAATTTATTCCTTTTGAGCCTTTCCAACTTTTTGGCAGCTAATAATAAATAGGGAGTTTATGAGAAAGTTCTCATGCTCTCAGAGAAACTGTAGGTCAATCTGGTAATTCCCTATTAACTCATTTGCCATAAAATATATTCAATTTTAACTACAGTAATGTTATGTATTCTTTTATCAATCCTCAGAAGATTCTGTGTTCAAGTCCCTTTAAATTTCTGACTGACTACATCATATAGTCATCACCTAAGTAGGATAAGAAAGCTCAGTTTTCTATTTTTTAGATAAAATGACATCATTAACTACAAGAGCAGCATTGGTCTCATCCAATAGAACATTTTTCCAACATGTGCATCTAATTTCTTTAAAAATATCTGGTCAGTATTTCAGAAATTTGACAGTTCGGGCTGATTATGACATAGGGCATTTGTTGATTTATTCATTCTTCTGACAGCAATTTCTAACTACAACATCATATAGCCAAAAACCTACACTGTTGATCTTGTGGCAATAAACATCTGCAGAGTCAGTCACAAGCGGTGCAATAATGATGGCTCATAAGGGCCAGCTCTGAGCAAAAAAGCAATAGCCAGCAATGGAAAATTAGTGAAGTCATAGGGACTGCCACTTGGTCAGGTTTGACCAAAAGTTACCTCTGCTGGAGAGACTTTTTGACATGCTGAAGAAAAGAGAAATTACAGGGAAGAGCTCTCACAAGGGAGAAGAGAGCTTGCCAGAGGCAGTAGAAGAGATCTAACTGTGCTGCCTTTGGCAAATGATGGGAGAGCTCAGAATGGCTGGAAATAAGGACATAAAGGAGCATCCTCAGAAATTCGGCTGAAGTGCTGTAGAGAACTCACATTGTCAAGCTAATCTGCAGTGTGCCACATACAAAAGACTCCCAAGGAGGCCAAAGCTTACTTGATGGAACTTGAAGAAATTAATTAAAATTCCACATCAAGATAATTAAATAAAAACATTTCACCATAGTGTTTGAAGTGTGACTACATCAACAATGCTTGTGACATCAGTGTAAACAAGTATTAGCCAATTACAAATCCATCTCTGGAATACCATTCCTTTAAAACTCATCGTTAATCAATACAGATTTGTTTTTTCTAACACCTATTATTAGAAGTCACACTGAGACAAACTGATTCCTACAAAATTATGTCCAGGGACCTTTATATTATATTTTAATTGATACATTTTTACAAAATGTTGAAAGAACTTATAGGATATTCCATGTTAAAGTTGAAAGGCTACTGAGATTCTGAAAGTCACATGTTGATGAATACCTCTTCTGCAGTGAAGAACTTTCCAGAGTTTATTTTCCATACCTGTCCTTCTTTTTCTTCTGCATTCTTTCCTCTTATTCTCTCAAACACAATGAAATAGCAGAACGACTCTCTAGCCAATTTTCACTTGTTTGTTTGTCTTTCACTTTCTTTCTCTCTCTCTTTCTCTCTCTCTCTCTCTCTTTCTCTTTCTTTCTTTTTTTCTTTCTTTATATCAGTGTTCTTTTCAAGAATAGAAAGATTCCAACCCAATGTAATTTGAGACCTAAAACAAGCCATAAGCGGTCTAAAATGGGTGGCTAGTGGTGCCTTCCACAAAAATGATCTAAAACAAAGAAAAATCAACAGCTAATTCCCTAGCCTGTTTGAAGCAGAGCACTGAAATGCAATATCATGATATGACAGAGGACGTAGACACATGTTGACCTTATGGCAATGAGAACAAAATACACAGCTTTCACCATGCCAGCTGTTCAAATCAGCCTGAACCAAGAAGAAATTTTCTAGGTGAGGAATAGCAATGGAGAAGACCCCTCAAAGTTCCCACTCGCTCTGAAGACACCAGAGAAGATTTTTGTTGGAGAAACTTACAGCTGGATAGCCCTGTGAAAAATGCAGTCCACAAGGTTCTGCATTTCAGTAGAGTTCCTGCTGCCTGATGTCATCTAGAAATCTCAGGCACCAAAAGCATGGGAAACAACCAGCCTGCTCCACCGGGCATTTCTGCTGACTCAACAGTGTGTATCTTCTGTTTGGCCCCTTCTTTCCTACAGCTGAAGTTACACCTGGGTGGTGCATCATAAGCAGTTGAATGAAAGGCCGTCAGGGACAGATGAACACTCTCCTCAAGTTTCTGCAGTCAGGGAAGTAGCCAGACACTGGGCAGATCCACTCTGACTCCCCACGAGGTCATCCAGAAGCCCTGGGCCACTGTTGTGCACAAGGTCAGGAGTGAAACGTGGAGCTTCCAACCCTTGGAAGCTTATTGATCCCTCTCCCTGCTACCCAACAAGCTTTACTTGAGTGTAGGCACTAAGATTTTGACCTTGTGGAAGTAGAGAGTATAATAGTAAGGAAAAGAGCTCAGAAAAGGTCTAGGCAGTGAAGACACAGAGAAAATGGCAGTAAATTGACTTACTTATCAACTTAGAAAGCAAGTAAACTTAGAAAAGTATACTTAGACAGTGGGAAACCTGAGGTTGGTCACAATTAATAGACAATACCTCATGCTCTTGTTGACAATATAGTGAAATGCTAAATATCTGAGCTTATAGAAATGTGACTAATACTGACCTGATTATTACATATTAATATATAAATATACTGAAATTTCACACTGTACTCCATAAACATACAATTTCTACATGTCAATATTTTTTAAAATGTTGACAATAGAATTAGAGGAAATGGTGAGAAAAGCCATCTAATAATTACAGCAACTATTTCTATCATAGTAGTGGTAAAAATGTTTCCCATGGGTATATTTATAATCTCTCTTTTATAAATTGCCTCAATATATGTGTTTATTCTAAATTCTAATAAAATCAGTTTAAATAATGCTCAAAATTCAGTCCATTTTTGGAGAACCTGTCATTTAGCAGCATTTTATATAATTAATTGCATCTTTTTTTCTTAAAACCTTTACTAGACTATGAACTATTCGACTAGTTTTTTTTGGATATGAGAATTCTATGGACTTTCATTAAAAGGGAATATATCAAGAACAAACTTGTGAGTAGAGTACCAAGGAATGATTCCAACTAGTTGAAGGAAGAGGCCTCCATAGTCCAGGCAATGGGAAAGATTTTGATATGCAGGACTCCTACTCAGTTGCTATATTCTAAGTTTTTAGCAATGATATTGAACTACCTTGATCAGTACCAGGTCTGAAACAGGACATTTAGTGGACATGCAAACATTTTCAGTTGTTTGTACATCATTAAATGAAAAGCACAATCACACATGGACACTCGAGTAATTATTTTGCAAGCATTTTAACCTTCACATTTCAACCACCTCTTCAAATAAGGCAGTTTTGCATGCCTTCTCAGGAATATAGTTTTGCAAGGAAAACAGAAAACTCCATTGGAGAATTTGCCTTAAACTTCATCTTTATCTGTTGTAAGACCTATATTACAATTAATCATTATGGAATAAAAAATAAAAATTTATAAGCAGTTTTTTTTGTGTATATATGTTTATATTTGTGGGGAGTGTGTAGTAAATTATAAAGCACCCTCCTATTTCTTTATGGACAAAATTCCCCAGTTTCTCTACAAAATGGACCTGTGGATGATATTTCTATAATGACTAACTACTTGTTCTTCTTGATATTGTCAGCATAGAAGTGTATTTTCTACAAGGTGTTTTGTGTATTTTTGTGCTTGTTTTTCCTAGTATTAATAGCATGAATGTATAAATCTCTGTTCACTGTGACTCTACGTCAAATCTAAGAGGTCTTCTGTTGCATACACTCTATGCCCATCTCTTCTCTATGGGTGTGGTCAAATCTCCAGCCCACAGGCTTTTTTAGACTAGAATCTATACCTTTTTGCATGCTGATTGATCTCTAATTGTGTGCAAGTACTTTTGGATAAAAGGCAGAGTTATTTCACTTCCTAGTTCCTCATATTCATGTAAAAAAAAATGTTGTTCCACTTTCTACATGATTATTTTCAAATTTCATGCTAGCTAGAGCTTCAGATTCCCCTTAAACATTACTACTTTGCTATTTATACTCTAATTTTTGATGATACAATATACAGTTTTTTTATATTACTAAATAAATAAGTCTATAAATAGATCAATTTACTGCCAGGATCTCTGAAGTTAAGTCAGAAAAGTTAAGCTCCATTTCTAATTTATTTACCAAGTGTGCATTTCAACAGCCTCTCTGACTCCTATTGAACATGAGAAAGGAAAAAAAAAATCCAAATACTTTATGTTCTTTATTTTTGTCACATTCACTTTTTCCAAAAATAAATTCCTAAAATTAAAAATGGAAAATCCTGAATTCCTGAAAAATAATGGGGTTTTCTGTGAGGCTGGCTAGAACTGAAGATATTAGCCTGAGAACTATGACAGTGATTCTTAAAGATCATGAAACAACTCAGGGAATATTTCAACAGAAATTAAATTTTCTAGAATATTCAGTGGGAAGCATACACATGTGAGGGATGCATAGAAATACGGAGTTCCTACTTTCTGCAGTACATTTGGTTTTCTTGCTCAACACTGATGCTTACGCTTTCACGGGGGGTACTGCTTCATGGAAAGAAAGAGGAAAACGACTCCTAAAACTGAATAAGGACTAGCATTGTTGGCTCCTAGAGTTCTGATTTAGATTTTATTTTATTTTATTTATTATGTTTCGTATACGCCATGCCAAAACCAGTACAGGCACTTTGCACATTGCGTTTCACACTTTATCCAGCAAAAGCAATTTCAACTTATGTTGAATAAGCATGTGAAATGTACAGGAAATGATGTTGACTCTTTAGTGGTCATTACCAAACGTAATCACCTTACCAATCAGATTATTTAAATTCCCATTTTATGAGTGAGGAAGAGCGTGTCGGAGGAGTTAAACAATCTGCCCAAAGTCAACAGGCTTGTTCTGGAACTGACTTCTGATTGGAATGAAGCCTTCCGTAATGCATTCTAGGTCAACATGGCTGTGGTCTCTGAAGCTGGTTCGGCTTCAACCAGAAAAGGAAATGGAGATTCTGAAATATTAAGTAACTTTTCCACACTGGCATTGGTGAGCTTTATGTTAAGTACCCCAAATAACTTGCTTTTACCATACAATAAGTGCTATGTTTACTTCAAAGATAAACAGAAATAATAGATGAATAAATTTACTTAGTTTACTTGAGCAAAATATCACTGAAACTCAATTTACCTCCCTGGATTTAAGTCTACCAAGAAAATGAAGAGTTTCCCGGGCCGGGGAGTTAGCTCAGTGGTTCCGGCGCCTGTCTCGCAAGAGCAAGGACCCGGGTTCGATTCCTCGGTAACCACATAACAATACTGGGTGTGGAGACTCACGCCCAGCAGCAACCAGTACCACATACCACAGTGCCGGGCGTGGTGGCTCACGCCTGTAATCCCAGCACTCGGGAGGCAGAGGCAGGAGGATTGCTGTGATGTGAGTTTGAGGCTGAGCTCAGGGCCAGCCTGAACCACAAAAGCGAGACCCTGTCTCAAAAAAAAAAAAAAAAAAGGAAAAAAGAAAATGAAGAGTTTCCTAATAAATATTCAATAATTTGTTAAAGTAGAGGTGTCAGAGTTAAGAATATCTAAAAGGTATGTACCCAATAATTCAGTCATTTTTCTTTTTATATGTGAGAGCTAGAAAGTTACTGAAAAGCACTACTTTTATTTGGGACCCACCATTTGTATGTACTTTACACTGAAAACTACTGATACCCTCCTAGTTCCTGTGCAGTCTTTGCACTATGTTCATAGCTCCATAAGACGCTTCTCAGAAGTGTCTGTAAGAGGTGATCCAAATTCTCAAGCTCAATTCTGAATTCTCTGAGAGAGCACTTCTCACCTTCCGTACGCCCTCCTTACATGCATCCGGCTGTGCTGTCCATGGCGCACCCTTGTCCCACACCTTTGACCTCTCCACTTGGCATTTTAACTCTGATGCCCACACTATTTTTGTTTCTTTAGAAAATGATCACAGATAATATAAATAATAAAATATTATTTAGTATGTCGGCTTCAAAGTTCTGGTAAATTCTGTAGTACCTTTGACAGCTTTGGTGTATTCATTAGTGCTTAACTTCCTTCCATTCCTTTCTCAGTTTCATTATGGCCAGTGACGGTGTGTCTGGGAAGCTCCAATCAGAAAATGTGTCCGGTTTAAATTGAATCATGCTTGATAATTGCTAATTTAACAGAGCAGAGTTCACGGGTGTCAGTGATGTTATCTTTTAGGCAAAGGCACCTTTGTGTGTGCTGTGTTCCTGTAAGGTGGAGCAAAGTGGTTCTACAGCTATCTGTCAAACTGCTAGCTAAAAACCAGTACACTAGAAGATAAGATTAAATGTTTAACAAGATTGAGTATTACATCAGAAAGTATTTGAACTCCAGGCCCTTTCCTTTCTAAATTACATAATTTTAATGATTGTTCAACTTTTAATTAAAGGTTTAAGCAATTCACTCTCAGTAAGTATTATAGCTATTAAGATTAATCATAACTTGTAATAGTTTTAAATTAACAGGGTCTTTTGTTTAACAAATCTTTGTGCAATAGGGCAAGAAATAATGACATTTTATTTCTCTTAAATGTGTTGGTAATTAACATTTCTAATTTTGCATGTGAAATAAATGCTTTGATTTGAATATAAAAGGAATTTAATGAAGATGGCACTCTAAAGTCACAAATATATCTATTCCTTTTTAAAGATTATTTTTGTTATACCTTTTACCATACTTTCTTGTGACTTTACAAAGCTGATAGGATTTCTCTGACAAAAATATCTTTCAGAGCACATTCAAGACATTGGTGGACGAAGTTTTGAAATAAAAGTAAACAGAATCTGATAAGTGTAAATAATAGTCCCAATACCAGATTGAACCAGCTTCAGAGTATGTTTGAACACAATGACCTGGTAGCATCTTGTGTAGGTATTGAAGGACAATTTAAGGGTCAAAGTGCCAGACATATTTTAAATAGAATAACTACCACTTGAATGAAAGGCTAGCACCATGTCCCATCACTGGGAAAATCACTGCATATCACTTTATGGCCCCTTGTGATTTCTCGGTGCCACTTAGAGGGAGCCAGGGGACGGAATTTCCATTTATAATAGTAGGTCAGTGCGAATCTAGCTTTTATTCAAGCTAACATTGACTAAAGTTGCTCAGTGAACAAAAATAAACCATTGCATTCTGAAGTAATTAAAAAATCACAGATAAAATCATATAATCCATCTACAAATCTCTACTACTTCTGACAATTCCTGCTCAGTGTGTCTGGTATCAAAAAGACTCAAACGAAAGGGCATGTGCTTCTAAAGTTAGGAGATAATATCACTAGTTAATTATGTTAGAGGGCAATAAAATATTATGAAGAATTTCTGATTAAAATATTCAATGATAAGATTAATTCTATAGATTCTTTTATTTTAGTCAAATAAGAATACATTTAAAGCAACAAACAAAATGTTCTGTACATCATACTTAAAAATTATTCAACTATTTTTTCTATTTCTAAATTTGTACAAAATGGCAGAATTATTTCATTTCTGTATATTCAGAATCAGTCATACATATGAATCACAATTCTCTTTCATGACTTTTTGGAGGTATCATTTAAGTAAAAAATAGAATCAGAATAAAAATGTCATTCTTGTCAGCATTTGGCTTATGGACTCACACTCTGCCTTCTCAACATTTCTGCCTTCATTGGCAATAAAAAGAAAAAGACTTACATATGAAAGCCGAGAGTATGATAGATAGGCTAATTTTGGAAGATTCTAACATAACTGTTTCCACCATTTAAAATTTAAACATTTCTTGGAAGATTTCTTTCCAGAGAGGTAACCCTACAATAGCAACCTGTTCAAATATCTTGTTAAATGCAGTGAGTGATAAAATAAGTTAGATCTGTCCTTGTCACAATGAAAGAAGTTATTGCCTAAACTCATGATTAACATTTACCTTTAATTTTAGTAAAATGGAGATGAAAGATAAGTTTTAATGTTAACCCTTTGGACATAATAAAGGCAAAGTGTGTTGTGAAATTAAATATTTTAAAAATAATACATTTATCAAGACATTTCAGCCTGAAGTAAATAACTTGGGGTTGAATATCAGAAAATAAGTTATAATTTTTGGTAGGTACTTTGTAAACTAGGTTCTAAGCTGTTCATTTAAATGACAAATTAGAGAAGAAGGACAGTACAACTATTGTTCTCTGACTTATTTATTTACATGCCTTGCTTCCTGATTGGTCATAAGCAGGAGTTTCCTTCCATCTCTTCATGAAGCAAGTTCTATGAGTAGTTTTGTCTAGTAGTGTCTTGGACTTCAGATAATTTCCTATCTCTGTAATTGTTCTACCTTTCCTCTAGTAACAAAAATAAGAACAAAAGCAGATGTAGTTTCCTTTGCCACAGGAGCAACTGTGCTAATTCTTTATCTGTAGTTTAAGGCTTCAATGTCTTGAAGAGAAAAATACAGAGAAATAATGTTGCTATCTACTCGTGCCCTTAATAACTACTAATATGTCTTGAATATTATGGAGAGGAGCTTTTCTTATTCCCTCCTGTCTTTTTTATCTGTCTGATCTGTCTGTCTGTCCATATCTATCATTTATCAGTGAGATGTATAGAAAAGTCTGATGAGGGAATATCAGCTCAATCCTCATTCTTTTTTTTTTTTAAGGTTTTTTGAGACAGGGTCTCGCTTTGTGGTTCAGGCTGGCCCTGAGCTGAGCCTCAAACTCACATAACAGCAATCCTCCTGCCTCTGCCTCTCGAGTGCTGGGTCAATCCTCATTCTTAAAATCATTTTATTGTTGATAAAATACAAATCATATGCATCAGTTTGTAAAATTCTGCTCTTTGTAAGGTTTTTAATGAAGAAAAGCATCATTCTACCATGAAAATATACTCACTGAGGTGGTGTGAGTTTGCCCAGTACATGACTGAATTCACTAAATAAAATTATTTAATCCAGATGATTTATTATATTTCCTCTAGAACACGTATATGTATCAAGCATATTTTGATATATAATTTTAAAGTTGAAGTAAAAATTAAATTATCTCTTCTTACAAGACTGGTAGACAACTCTTCTAAGTTAAGTGCTCTGGGTGCCGACACAAGTACTGGAATGTTTTCCTATTTTTCTACAGCCTCTTCTTCCTCCACTAAAATTTCCATTTTTCTTGTAGTCATTGTAGTTTTATTTACTGTACTTGATTTAATTCACTCTTAATTTCTCACACCCAAAATTTTATTAAAACTTTCCTATCTACCTTAACGAAAGGGTATTTTTATTTTTTTAAACAACATTTCAATCTCTGGCCAAAAGCCAGATTGAAACTCTCTTAATGGAAACCTTCTTTCCTGGATTTCTAATATTTTATCTATCTCATTTCTAACATGCTCAAACATTTTTTGTACCATCTTCTCTAGTTCTGACCATGTAAAGATTTTATTTTTAAAACTGTATCTGAGTAGAAGTGGAAATATCTGTTCATGGTCTTATTGCCCATCATTTATTTCTCCTAACTGCATTTCTCCTTTCCTGTCCCTCCGCCTTTCTCTCTCCATCTTTTTCTTTCTCTATCCCTCTCTCTCCTTCTCTCTTTCTCCTTGCCTTGAACTCATATCTTTGTATTGAACTATATCCTCAGCACTCCCCTGTGTCATTTTTATTCTGAGATTTAGATAGATATATTGTCATCAGGGTTGGTGTTTCTGTGGTACGGTTTATACTACCTGTTATTTTTACATATATTTTTTCTATTTGGAGGAGATTTTCTTTCTGAAATGATTTCTAATTTAAGAGTCTCATCTATGTAAAAAAATATTCAGCGCTATTTGTCAAAGGGATATAAACATTCTCTTTCTATTCAGGAATTGTGTTCTGAATTTGAGGGCAGATATTTGTCCTGTGACTTCAGTTACTTGATATTTTCAAGAAAAATCATTAATTTCTGCTTTGTCCCACTTGAATTTTAACTATAATGATTTGACTAATGGTTTTCCCAACAGTATGTATCTCTGAGCTTTTTTGTACTACATGCATGCATATGCAGACACATATAGTCATATAGTTTTATATTTCTTACAAATATTTTAGTACAATGTTTATTAGTTATGATGATATTAGAGATCTTTTACTCTTTTCCCTTTGCAGAGTGTAAGCTTTAAATTGTTCACCATTGTTTGCTGGTATTTGGGTACCACTGTCATCATAAATGCCCTGTAGTTAGGGCATAAATGCCCTTTATCAAATGTTCACTTCCTTCGACTGTTTTCTCTGTCTATTAACATTACCACATGCTTTTAAAAATCAACTCTTTAATATTGTGACCTATTCTGATTTTAAGATATCTTAATGTAATTTAATGGAATCTAATTCGAACATTAAGGTATCTTACACTCTTAGGAATTTAATAAGTTGTAATTCTGATACTTTTTACAATAAGTAACTTTCTTAGTACCATTGACAGAGTATACTGGGATCTTCTCCTTCTGGAATATTTTTGTAGTATACAGAGAGCCAATATATGTTAGGTTAAAAAAATTTAGTCGAAGAGACTGTTTTATGGAAAAAATTGTGGAAAGTGGTGTGGATTATTTCTCAAATGTTTGATTGAATGCAAAGATGTAATCATCTGTATTTCTATTTTTGGTATATGTATTTTTTATCAAATATATAATTCACTTAATAAAAACTATTCTCCATTATTTTTCTTTCAAGTAGATTTTTTTGGTATTTTTTCTTTAAGAATGTTTAGTACATTTAACAACCATCTCATTTGAAAAATATTACACAGTTCTGCAATAGTGGTATAGAATGTAATATTGCACTTTTTTCTTTTATACTTAAAAATCAAACAATTATATTTTGCAGTGCTATTAATTTGTACCTTTCTCCCTCTTTCTTGTTTATGTCATTGATTTATTAATTTTATTAGGTTCTTAAAAATCCAATGTAAATATAGCATTTCTGTGTATATTCAATAAAATATTCTTTTTTTGTCTTTCTGAAATACATTTTATTATATCTTATGATGATTTGGTCAGGAATTCATGTGATATTAGTTTATTTTCATGACATACTTTGTTAGTTTATGTCTGATATACTTTTTCCATACTTTTACATTTAACTCATCACTTCTACTTGATGAATATTTTTATATATCAGAAAAAATGATTTTGGTAGACATTAATAAAATATCCTACTCAGTTGGAATTCTTGAGAATCATATTTGCTGTGATCAAAGGCTTATTTTAGCTTACATCTATCATTATCTTGTCTTACATGCTTGTGCACACATTTTCTTTGTCCTCATTAGTCTGCCTTTCACATTCATGACTTTGAAAACACTATGCCTGGTTCTATTTTATTATATGTAGATTATTTTTATTTCATTCTCTTTTAATTGTTATGTTCAGTGATGTAAACACATCAGAACACTAATCCACTCTTCTGTTATGTTGCTATTTTCATTTATATTTAGTTGTATTTTAATCTCAAAAAGATAATTATTTGATACAGAAAATTCCATCTTATATTTATTATACACTTAGTTATTGTTTTCTTAGCCTTTAATTCCTTTGTATGTGGATTTACCTATTATTTTTGTCTAGAATCTCCTAAACATCATTTCTGCTTAAAAACATATATTAATTATCATAAATACATGTATTTCAAAAATAATTGAATTTGAGATTCTAACTGTAGTTCTTTTAGTTCTACATTTGGATATCATTTTATTATCTATACACTGCCATTATTTTATTTTAATTGATTTTATTGCTGTATTTTATGCAATACATTCATATTAACCATATTCAACATTGAGAATTTTTAGCAGAACATGACATATCTTGATTCTCATTTTTTCCCTTTCCCCTTCCCTCCCTACAACCCCCACATCCTATATCTTTGTTTCCCTTTTTTTTTTGTTATCAAATTTTTTCTTTTCATTTTCTACTTTCCCCTACCTGCCCTTTTCTTTTTTCTTTTGCACATTTTTTTTCTATTTCACTTTATCTGTCATACATTTTGGCATTCATTTACACCTTCCAATTTTCATACTAAATAAAAGATACAGTAGTTACATATGTCCCATTTAATTCTTTTCCAGTACAAAAATGAGGTGTTATAAACATGGGTGCCCATATGTCATTGTGGTACGATTCTTTTAATTCTTCCATGTGTATACAGAACAGGGGAAGAGGAGAGTCAAATGGGACCTTGAGTCCTAATGTTTTAAGGACTCTCCACATTGATTTCCACTGTGGTTGTTCCAGTATACATTCCCACCAACAGTGGAGAAGGGTTCCTTTCTCCCCACAGCCCACCAGCATTTGTTATTGATTGATTTCATTCACTAGAGAGTGGCATGCAATCTCAGTGTTGTTTTCATCTGCTTCTCTCAAATTACCAGTGATGTTGAACATTTTTTCATACTTTTCTTAGCTGCCTTAACTTACTCATCTGAAAAGTGTCTGTTCATTTCAGATGCTGTTTTTAGAATGTGTCCTTAAATTGGGGGGAGAGTGATATTTTAAAGCAATTTGTGTACTCTAGATCATAGTCCATTAACTCATAAACAGCTGGTAAAGATTTTACCCATAAGTAGTTGTCTCCATCAACTGTGTTGATGGTGCAGAAGCTTTTTAATAAGATTAACTCCCAGTTGTTGATTCTTTAAGCTAGCTTCCATGCTACTGAGGATTGTTCAAAAGTCTTTCCCTGTGTCAATGTTTTCAAGAGTTCTACGTAACCTATATTATAATAGATTTACTGTTTCTGTTTTAATGTTTAGGTCTGTAATCCACCTCGGTTTTAATTTGGTTCATGGAGAAGGAGATGGATCTAGCTTGAATCTTTGGCAAGGTAAAACCCAGCTTTTACAGCACTATCTGTTAAAAGGACTATTTCTCCTTCATTGAGGGTGTTTGGCTCCTTTGTCAAAGTATATCTGAGACTGTTTCTAGATCTTCTTGTCTGTTCCACTGATCTTTGGGTCTATTTCTTCACCAGTACCATGCTGTTTTTATCACAGTGGCTTTGTAGTACAAAGTTGAGGATTGTGATATACTTCACCACCATCTTATTGCCTAGGATTGCTTTTACTGTTCTAGGTCTTTTGTGGTGCCGGGATCTCACCACTGGGTATGGCGGTGTCAGCCGGGCAGAGCAATGGGGTGACCGAGCTGAGGGGCTTATGATGAGAAATAAGTAAAGACAGGACAGCGGGACTTGGAAGGGTTCATCAGTCAATACCGATGGAACGCCACGTTTATTTAACAGCCTTCTTTTATACATTTCTTTAGTACTATCCTTGAGCCGCCCTTGAGCCGACTAGCTTTGTTCACGTGTACAGAAAAGAAAAAAGTTAATGAAAGAACTGGTGGGCGGGGTGCACTGACCATATTCTTAATTAAATCTGGCACGAGGGTGTGTAAAGGTTCTTAGTTTAACCTGGAATAAGGGTGTGTCAAGGTTCTTAGTTTAATCTGAAATGAGGGTGTGTCAAGGTTCTTAGTTTAACCTGGAAAGAACAGTAATTATCCTTGAGGAAAGAAGACAATGTCAGGCTCTGATCCAGAAATCAGGCCAACTTTTTCTCTCCTGCATGGGCAGCCATGACACTGTAGGAAACGGCTCCCAACATTGTGGTTCCAGATGAATTTTTGAATTATTTACTCTAGCTCTATAAAATGCTTGCTGGGATTTCAATCTGGATTGCATTGAATTTTTATAGTAGTTTTGGACGCATGGCCTTTTTGATGATATTTGTTCTTCCTATGCAGGAACAAGGGATATCTGCACATTTTCTGATATCCTTGTTTACCTCCCATTTCAGAATGCTATAGCTTTCAAAGTAGAGATCTTTCATCTCTTTTATTAGATTACTTCCTAGATATTTCATTTTTTGAATGTTATTATGAAATGAATAAATTCCCTAATTTCTCTATCAATGAGTCTGTTGTTCAAGTTTACACAAGCTTTTGATTTTTTAGTGTTGATCTTGTATCCAGCTACTCCACTAAATCTAATGATTAAGTCTAGAAGTCTTTTGACTGAGTTTTTAGGATCTTCTATATAGAGCACCATATCACCTGCAAATAATATGTAACTTCTTCCCTATCTATATTTAATCCTTTTATTTCTTTCTCTTGTCTAATTACTGCGGCTAATGTTTCCAAAACTATATTGAAGAGGGTCACAATAGGGAGCTATTTTATTCCTAATCTTAGAGTGAAAACTTTCAGTTTTTGATTATTTGGTATGGTTCTGGCTGTTGGCTTCTCATAAACAGTTTTTATCAATGTGATATAAAGACTATCTCTTCCAATTTTCTGGAGGCTTTTAATCATGAATAGGTATTTTATGTTGTCAAATATTTTTTCTGTGTCTATTGAGATGATCATTTGTTTCATGATTAGATTGGTTATATAAGCTTGCTCTTTTTCTTAGGATGGCCATTCATTGCTATGAATTTCCCTCATATAACTGTTTCATTATGTCCCATAAATTCCTGTGTTA
>PVIR01004702.1:0-77166 GCA_004026965.1 Petromus typicus
GGTATGAAAGCAAAACTAGCATAACTGTCTTCCCCTTCACAATTTCATGGGTAGATTTATTCTTACTACAGAGCCTTCCAATGTCAGCATGAAAGTGTTTTCCAATTGAGCTTTTACCTTTTCACCTAAAGGCATCATTGTGTACTCCACTGCTGTGTATCTGAGTTGCCAGCCTCACTAACCTTGTGCCATAGGGCTGCTGTTAAGCAACGTAAATGTTCCGTGGACCCCACACCGTCCAGGCCAAAATCAAGGCAGCTCCCAAGGGAGGTAGGCAGTACATATGGTGTAGCCTGGACTGGGTGAGATGAGGCAGAAGAGCTCAGATCGCACAGGTACATAAAACAGCAGGAATTTAAAACTTGCAGGTCATTTAGTTTAGAAATTTCCACGTAATATTTTCAGACTGTAGTTAATTGGTGAAAACAAACTGCAGAAAACAAAATGATGGCTAAGAGGGAACCCAGTCCATGGCTGCCAGCAGGAGAAACAGCTGCACTCCGCTCTGGGGCAGCTTGAGGAGAGGCCACTCGCCCAGGATGCACTGCAGGTCCTCAGAGAGGGCACCGGCTCCTGGCATCCATGACTCATCACACGGCACCCACGTGTGTTGAGCACTCGCAGCTGGCTCTGTGGACAGAAGGACAGGGGCAGTCAAGCTGGCCCTTCCCCGAGGAGCTTTCAGTTCAACACACAGCTACTGCATGTGCTACCAGGGCCAAACCTGGCTCTGCATCACAGGAGAGGCCAGTGTGCTAAATGATCGTGCTGGGTGAAGCCTAGAAAGGGAAACCAAGACAGGGGAGATTGGGTGCTGTGGTCTGCGCGCTTGTGTCCCTTAAGTTTATTCATTGAAACCAAATCCCCAGTGAAACAGTCTTTCCCACAAACGGGGGAAAGTTTGCGCCCTCCACAAAGTGTCCAGAGAGCTCCTCGCCCCTCCACCACGTAAGGACCCAGGCAGAAGGGACCGTCCATGGCCGCACAGCAGGCCCTCACAAGCCGCTGATCCTCCAGTGCTCTGACCTTGAAGGTCCCCACATTCAAAGTGATGCTGTTTATGAGCCCCCTGGTGTGTGGCACTTTGTTACAGAAATCCCAGTGGACTCAGACCAAACATTCTTGGCAAACAAAGACCTGAGAAAGTGAGGGCCTTATGGGAGGCCCGAATAAAGCTTAGCACTGCACCTTCCATCTGTCTGGCCCTCCACCCTCTGGCTCACCGGCCCTCCAGCATCCCTCAGGAGTGAGCACAGCACTGACATCCTACCGAGACCGACCTCAGGTCACACAGCCAGTTCAAGGTAAGACAACCTGAGATGCCACTCTGGCTTCAGAGAACTTCCAACAGCTTCTCACCCGGGACAAGCTTCAAAAAACAGCAGTGCTCTGAATGGGCCGCTTCTGAAGGTAAGGAGTCCTCAGCACCTGCCCAGGAGTGGCTGACACCTTTGCCACTCACCTGGAAGCACCTGGTCATCCTGTCCTCTGGGGGGCAGCACCTACTCACCTGGCAGAGGAGACATGGGCATCTCACCACCCACAACTGGCAGATGCAGCATCATGGCAACCACAGAGAGGTCCAGTAGAATGAAGGCTGGGGACCTCCTTCATCCTTGGTACCCCTACGGGGTGAACACCAGTCCTGGACATCTAATGTCATCACCATCCTAACTGGAGTAAAAGACACCTGGGAGTGCTGGGTTAACGAGGACACCACCTCACCGAGGGCATGCGGACAGGTGCACAGCCAGATGGACCGTTAGGAGGGCCCAGGTGCAGGGTGTGGGTAACAGAGAGGAGACTTCACAGGGTGTGCATCCCCCTCGCACTCTTTTCTTCCTGGCTGCTGTGACATGAGCACCTCTCCTTCATCATGCCCCTCTGCCATGATGTTTCAACCCCCTTCAGACCCAAGGTAGTAGATAAGCTAACTATGTGCTTAAGGCTCTAAAAACCATAAGCTGAAATAAATCCTTTCCTTTATGAATTTTTTCTCAGGTATTTAATCATATCGACAAAAAATTGCCTAACATAATTACTCTTCCTTCCAATGGCAATGGAACAGACCCAGACAAGATGCCAGGAGCTACCTACAGAGAAAGACAAAGGCTGAGAACCAGGTGCCTGATGCCCACTCCTGAGCCATAACCTCCAGGCTGTGGTTTTCCCAGCATATCCAGGCAGCATGACCTTCACAGCAGCTGCAACACTGAGCAAGGGACAAGTATGTGGGACCCACAGGACATGAGGCCTTGGAAGGCAGGAATTTCCTTCTCTTTTGCTCACCAACATAGCCCATGCTTCTAGAACACTGTCAGGTAGATGGCAGATTTCCACTAAATCTTTCTTGAATAAGGTAGAGACAAAAAGCCACCATAAGATACAAATATTTAAGGAGGAAAACAACTTTCTCCCACATCATTGGTTTTGGTGTTATGCAGCTTTTTATCACTGTGACAAAAATAAATGAAACAATCAGCTTATAAGGGAAGTATCTTTTGTGTATGTTTGAAGTGTTTGACTTTTTTTTTTTTTCATTTTTATAGGAGCTGAGTTTGCCTTGAGTATCACAGAGGACTTTGGAGCTGGGCTTTTCAGCAATGCTGGAACTGTTAAGGTTTTTGTAACCCGGAGAGATAAATAAAAGACATTTTGTATAATGAGATGAACTTGAGTCCTTTGGAGTCTTGGGGGTGTTATGATTAAAATTTAAAAACGTCATCCCAAGTTTTTTGTATGTGGAGGGTGACTGGACCATGGGGACATTACTTATCAGTGAATTTAACAACAGGCGAGTTCAGTAGTCAAGCAAACTGCTAGCAGATGGGGTGCTTGGAGGTGGGTCACTACGGGTATGACTGGAAGGGTGTATACTTGTCCCACACTCCTCTCTCTCTGCTTTCTGGCTGCTATGGGCTGGGCACCTTTTCTTCGCCATGCTCCTCTGCCATCCTGTTTTGTACTGGAGACAGCCAACCACGGACTGGACCTGCTGAAACTGAGCCACAATTATCCCTTTCCTTCCTTAAGCTGCAAGCGTCTGGTGGGGTGTTTTGTCCATGACAAGGAAGTGACTAGAATGAGGTTAGCCCATAGTGAGCTGGCCTCTGCTCTGGGACCTGTGGTAGGACATGTAGCAGGAGAAGGTTCTCATCTCATGGTAGCCAGGAAATGAAAAGGGCTACCACATGTCCCCTCACGTGGTTTACTCAGAGATTTAACTTCTTTCTCTTAGGCTGTATCTCTTAGAGGTTCCACTACCTCTCAGTGGCTGTGTGGGTTGGTTGTTCATCTTTATCAAGGACTTCTGGGAGTCTTGGAACCAAACTGTTTGCCTTAGGCACAGATACAATTCCCAACACTCATGACTTTGAAGAGTAGAGGTTGAATTTGGCTCACGGTTTCAGGCCTTCAGTCCATGGTAGGCAGGCTGCAAGGAGCACATCATGGCGATAGGGTGTGGTGAGCCGAGCTACTTAGTTCATGACATCTGGGAAATAGAGCAGGGCAAGAGCCAAAGAAGAGAGGGCCAAGGACTATATGTAGCGCCTGATTTCATGCCTGTATGACTTACCCAGAGACACCCAAAAGCATGCTTTATTACTTCACTAGCTTCTTCTTAATTTAATTAGGCTGACATATTAGGATTAACAATCACACCATAGCAGTTTTGCAATTTAGAATTCAGATTCTTTTCCTCTAGGCCTGTTAAGGCTGATAACAATGTAATTTTAGATATAATATAATGGGTTAATGAGCCTCATTCCCAGTCTGTTTCACACAGAAAGTAATGGAGGAAGGTGACACATTTGTTGGTCTTGGGAAGCAGCTGAGGGACCTGGCCATGCGCATTCGACCTCCAGTAACGCAGCTCCTTTCCTGAGCCTCATTCATTAGGGTGGCATTTTCCAGATCACCATGTGTCACAGACCTCAATTTTTCCTGTAGACATCATGACATCCAGTGCTGCCTGCACTTGGAAAGAAGCCCAGAGGCTTCCAGGTGCTCTCCAGGTTCAGCAGGCGCGCCCACAGGTGTCTCTGGCCTCCTATTTAGATACATACCAGTGACCGTGAGCATAGACAGCCTGAAGCATAAATACCTCCATGCAGGGAGTGTTTCTCCTATCTTGGTGTTTTATTAGATTTGCACAATCTGTCAAGTGAGTTTGTTTTGCCCTCCAGATAAAGGCGGAGTCAAAGATGTTTTTCTGGCTGTGAATTCTTGGCATTTTTTTCCAGGCTTCTAAGTAAGCAGAGTTAACAGTGCTCATCTTCTCTGGTACTGCTCAGGAGGGCTTAATGAATAATAGAATCACAGACATCACCTAATGCAGGGGTTTTCAGATAGTTTTGGTGTGGGACCCTGCCTAAAATCCACCATGAGTTTATCTGAAGTGTACCATATTATAATGTGTAGGGTAGTATAGTACAGTATAGTTGGAAAGTATAGAGAAATGTAGTACAGTTATATTAATTATAATATAGCACCACATACTTTTGCATATCACACCCTGTGGCAGCAACTGTGGGCAAAGTCTTCTCCCCTCCCTCCTGGCCCAAGCCCAGGCTTCTCTGCCCCAAGCAGCACAGCTCTGGGACACTGGTCTCACTCCCTCCTTCCCTGCAGTGATCACAAACAAAGGAGCTCACATGATATCACAGCCAGGGACCGATCACACTGAGCCCGGACCACATCTCAGAACTCAGGGTCCCAGATTCTCAGGGTCCCCGCTAGCTCCCGCCTGCTGTAGCACAGCTCTGAGAAGCACCTTCACCTGGGAGAAGTGCATAGCAGGAATGTGCCTCGCCGGGTCCCCTGAGCTCCAGGCAGGAATCGGCAGGTGGCAACATGCACATGATCACACCTGGGTTCCCAACTAAAGGCGTCGCTTATGACAGAGATGGCATAATACAGAGCCTGACCCCTGGCCACTTGATGTGAGGACAGAACAAACAGCAAAGCTCTACCGGCTGCGACTGCCCACTCTTAAGGAATCTTTATCTTCAAGGTGTGCTCTGTAGTGGGGTCAAAAAGCAAACAAATACACACAAACAACAAAACCCCAAATGCAGAAAATATGGAAAAGGAAGAGGGGCTTTAACAGGGGAATGGATAGGATCAGAGTATGTCATGTGTGTGTATGAAAAATCACAGTGAGACCCAGTATTGATTATATACGTAACATGCCGTTCTGTTTCAGTATTGCTTATAGAAACCAAATTGGAGACACATCTTGCAAAAATAACACCCTGAAGGCCAATTTGAGTAGGCTGGGCTTGGACAGACCAGAAGTTCCTCGAACTACCACCTGCCCAGAACCCAACCCCAGCCAGGAAGAAGAGCGTGGGACTCCTGCCTCCTTCCAGCTTCAGCCCACCAAGAGCCAACAGCAGGGAAGGGGCCCCAAATCCTTGGCCAGGGAGGTAGCCTTTTCCCTGTTCCCCCCTGAGAAATGAGAAGTAGGAGCTGATAAGCCACAGCCTGCCAGGTCCAGAGGCTCCTGGAAGAAGAAACGCTTGACCACTGCAGAACTCGACAGTAAGGCCCCTCCGCTCTGTGCTCCCTGCTTTCACAGCCCTTTCTCCTTTGCCTTCTCAGTTACTTTTCCCCTCAGAAGTGTTGGCCATACCTACTATGCATAGCTGAAGCCCAGCATTTGTCCTCTGACCCAAGTCTGCTTTGTCTCAGCCCGGTGCCGGGACTGAAATGGGCAGCTTGCTCCCCACAGCTCCTCTCCGTCCTCACCCTCTGCCTCCCTCCCTGCTGCTCCTTCCTCTCCTTTCCTGCACCCACTGCCCTCCACTGTCCCCCTCCACTCCCTCCCTCGGGCCTCTCTCCCCCAAGCCCAGCAGCAGGTCACATGCAGCCTTTGGCTGGACACGGTGAGGCACTCAGAAATCCTAAACACTGTGGGCTTCTTAGTGCCTGCCAGGGAGAACAAGGAGTCCTTCCTCGGGCCAGGCTCTGAGCAGGCAAAATGGAAGAAGCCTTATTAGGTTATCCAGCCCAGAGAATTAAGCTCCCCATCTAGCCTTCTCCATCCCTGCTAGCTCCGCCCTCCCCCAAAGTCCAGGCAACAGTTCCCTGGCTGCTTCCCCTGCCCCTCCAAACTTGGACAGGAAGTCTGCGGTGTGACTTGTCCCTCATAACTAATCCATGTGCCCTCGCTCTCTTCATACCTTGCTTCTCTGTGTTTCCTTCTTTGTGAGGTCTGCTTACCCCACGTTGAAATGCAGACTCATCCATATGAAATCATCATCTGTTTGGGTCACATGCATGTCTTAAGTGCAGGGACAATAAACATTTACTGAATGAAGTCCTTGCACACTAAGATAACCTTCCAGTGCATATGATCTCGTCCCCTGTCCCACGCCTCTTATTCCCAGCTGCTTCTCCAGATGCAGCCATTTATCTTCATGCACAGAGTGAGAAAGTCCTCCTGCCCTTTCCCTAGCTAGTCTATGTCAGTCCACAGTCTCCCACTGTCTCCTTGGGGCAGGGGTTGCTCTGCATCAGCCCTTCACTCATCTTTAGGGCCATGATCAGAAGCCCTTCCAATCACAACCCAGGGAGCTCTGGTAAGATATCAGTGAGCAGCCAGGAGGGGTAGCCAGCAGCTCTGAAAGCTCCTGTTCCAGTCAGACTCTGGCCTCCTAACATGGCCCCGATTCCTCCAGTGATCACCTCCTCCCTACGAAAACTGCTGCAAGAGAAGTCTGACAACACAAAGGTACAAATGCTTAGGAAAGCTTGACAGGTGCCTCCCCAGGAGTTGGTCCTCTCTAGGTCAGGGGAATGACCTGATGAAATGTCAACCTCCCACCAGTGGCTGGAGTCTGGATCTTCCACTCCTGAGACCACCAACCTCTGAGACTGGACCTACGTTTTCAAAATAGGAATTTATGTTTTCTCATTCCAAAAAATCCTCATAGAAAATATTAAGTTGTGAAGTTATAGTTTTAAAATCAGAGCATTTAAATAATTTGCCAGCTCATTATTTATGGATAAGTCTGTGGACATTTTCTGATTTTCTTTCTGGCATCATTCTTATTTTCTCCTTTAGGAGAACTGTCTTTTCCCTTCTCCTTTTTCACTGAGGTGGCTCATGGCTAATCTGGACTTCTACAAGGGCATGAAAGCACTTGCTTGGTGAGATAGCATGAAGGACGGATGGCACAAGTCTCTGAGATGGGCCTGTATGTGGCTTCCACGATGGCACAGAGAAGGTACACGTCAGTCCCATGGGCTGGACACACTTCTGGCCAGTGCATGTCAAATGCCAACGCGTGGCCCCCGGTGGGGCTTCAGGGATTATGGGGATCACTCCCTTGAATTAGAATCCATCCTCTACCCTTTAACACCTACACTTCCATTTTGGGAACTGTATTCTTAAACCCCAAACCCTAACTACAAGTAATAAAACTGAAATTGCAGAAAAGTGCAGTGACCTTACAAGCTTTGAAGTATGTTCAAATGCATATCCAGAGGACAGCATTTCTGGAGTCATTATTAGTAAATACATAACAGTCACAATCACTGCTGAGGAGGTTTTACTCAACACAAAGGCTAGCAAGAAGGAGAAGAACACTGAGGGCACAGAAGCTTCATGTAGGAGCGGGTGCCCAGCCAGAGCAGTAAATACAGGAAAATAAAATGAAGACACCCCCAAAACAAAGTTTACTATTTTTCCCATTTGAGTTTTTATTTTTTTCCTGCAGAATGAGAATTCCTAATCTGAAATTTGAAACTCTCCAAGATCTGAAATTTTTTGAGTGTTAACACGACACCACAATGAAAAATTCCACACCTGGCACTCTCTAATGGGACACAACCAAAATGCAGGTGCACTAAAATATGGTACAAAGTCACCTACAGGCCATGTAGAAAGCTGTATATGAAGCACAAATGACTTTGGTGTCTATGCTTGAGTTCCCTCTGAGATAGATAGCGCATTGTCTATATGCAAATACTCAAAATTAGGGGACAAAAATCCAAAATCTGAAATACTTCCAGCTCCAAGCATTTTGGTACAGGCATTCTCCACCTGTGTTTAAAGGGAATTTACCTGAGGATTCTGTCTCCATTCTGGTCCTGTTAACTGCGTCACATTACTAAGAGTACAGAATTAGACCCAGCTCACTGGTCATTTGATTGTCATGTACAGCACAGTTAACAGTGTAACTTAGAAAAGACAAAGGTCTGGGCCTATCCCCAGAAATTTCTCTGTCATGGTCTGATTTATAGCCCAGGCAATAGTTGGGGTTTTTTGCTTTTATAGCACTGCAAGCAGTTTAACCTGCAGCATGGTTGTTTTCAAAGTTTCTTTTTAGTTCTAACTTCATATGCATAATTTAGGAGCCAAGCAGCCTTGTGTTGGGCCATTCTTCACTGCCAAGATGGCCCAGGGCACCTGCACACATCTCTGGGCTACACAGCTGCACACGAGTGCACACAGCCGGGTTCTGCCCACAGCAGTAGGTTGTCTCTGTGGCGTCTTGTCATAACCTCCAATGACAGCACAGCCCAGTCATTATTCTCCTCTCATTCATGCAAGGATTCAACAGAGAAAAAGCAGAGGTAGCCCTCAGGGTGAACTCTTCATGCACTTTTAAGAAGATCGGTATTTCCTACTTAGTACCCATCAACGGCTCATTAGTTAGGTAAAATGCTATATACTGCATCTATGAGGTTTTCTTCTTTTGCCAGACTTAAATTCTTAACCTGGGAAAGCCATTTTTAAATGCAAAAAAAAAAAAAGTTGGCGGAGGGGGCACAAGTATATACAGTCATAATGTATCATATTACCAACTACCAGAAGCTTCACTTTGAGGCATCAATAGCTAATGAAGAGAGCAGATTGTCTTCGTCTGAGGCCAGCAACAGAATTATTGGCATCTGCTGATTCTCCTGATCACCTCTGAGCCTGTGCTGCGGCCTAAGTGCACCTGAGCCACTGGCCATAGAAACACGCGGGGAAGATTAGTCACATTCTGGGAAAGCCAGCCTTCTCAGTATTTGGTAATGTTTTTAAATCTATCCCTGTAGGCTCTGAAATTCCCAAGAGCTTCCCTAAGTTTATGCGAATTTATAAATTCTCATGTTGCCTCAGAAAAATGTCCATTTCACAATAACTAGCGTCTGCCTGAAGACATACTCATCTATTGTTATTTCCCATCCCTCAGTACAGGCCCGTTGGCAAACTACCACTTATGACCTCAAACACCATCTGATTTCCATCAAGTGTACTCTTTGTAGTGAAAAGAAAATCCAAGGCGAACTTTTACAAGGTCAGCACAGATATATCGTGGCAGGTATCATATTGTGTATATGAAAAAAATCCAAAGAGGTACAATTTCTAGAAAATAGCCAGTTTTGTACCTGCTGTGAGTTTTATGGAGGAATGGGCATAAGAAGTCAGCTCTTGGGCCATCTCGACATCTCACCAGCTATACACAGGAGACCTTGAGTGATGCAGATGTTTGAAACACATAAAAAGTCACAATCCAGGCAAGTGAGGTGTGGGCTTTCTGCAGACCTGACCATATGGAAAGTGACTTAATTTGATTCAAATTACATTATGGTCAAATGAGAGACTGCTGTTGCCAATGTGAAAAGCCAGAACCTTGGTCCAGGCACAGCAAAGCTATTGATTTATTACAAACCTTCAAACCTCAGGAGGGAACCTAATCTAACTCTGGGAGCAGAGCCACCTGCTAGTTACTGTGGGGGCAGCAGACAGCTGCTTTCCTGGTCTGATCTGATGAGCGCTGCCGCCTGTCCCGGCATTTGAAGTTTCCATCACTAGGGATCTTCCATTGCATACAGATACTGCAGCTCCTGGAGCCCCAAACCTTCCCTGAGCATTCCTGGGTGGATATTGCCAGAGATGAAATGTTAACTACTATACAAGGCACTGATTTTGGAAAACACTACCCTCCACTGATTTGAACCTCTCCCTGTAATTTCTGCTCAGGCATCTGCCCTAAAGTATCAGAGAATAAGCATAATTCTCTGTTCCAGGAAGGCCTTCTGTCCTCTCCCCTCTGAGGAAACAGCTAACAAGTCTCCTCTAAGCCTTCTTCCTCAGATGTAAGACCCTGAGGTTCTCACACCTACTCTGAGTGATGAGATTGTTGGGTCCACTTCTCCAGCCCTCAAGGTGAACGCATGGAGTCATACCCTAGGCCCAATCCTCTAAAAGGGGTTTGTCTCACTACAGGTGGGCTGTGATTTGTCCCCCAGATGTTCATGTGCTGGAAGGCTTGTTAGTCCCTGTGGCAGTGAGAGGTGGTAGAACCTTCAAGGTGCAGGCCCGCTGGAAGCTGAGAAGGTCACAGCTGCTCCTGTGAAGTACTTCACCTGCACCTCACAGAAGTGCAAGTGTTTCCACAAGAGAAGAACTTTATAAAAGGTTGAACCTGGTCCTTTTCCACTCTCTCCTGGTTTCTCTCTACCATTTGTGATTCACTAAGGGCCCTTACTAGAGGCCATATTGTGCTCTTTTGTGTTTTGCAGCCACCAGAATTGTGAGCCACATAAACTCCTTTTTCTTTATTGCTTACCCAACATCAGTATTATGTTATAGCAGCATAAGGCAGACCAAGACAAGACTGCTGCTAGGATCAAGAATTTATTTGCTTTATCTTTTTCACTGCATTCTAAGGGGCTATGGAGTCTGGGACAATGATGAAATAGGATCACACAGAACTTACCTAGAATTCCCTGAGGCTTCATCACATGAACTCCTACAAAACCAGATCTCTTTCAACCCAAACTACTTATATATACAGTATACATATGCAAATTAATCTGTTAAATTTCCTTTGTTGTTACAGTCTGTCACCATCCTATTAACTCTAAATCTTCCATTCAGGATGTGAAGAATCATTCTAGGCTTCTGTAAAAAGATAGTGACAATGGTGCCTTTTGTCCTGATCTGAGGTGACCATGAAGTAAAGGACCTGATGGTGCCATCAGAGGTGCCTTCCAAGTGCACAGCAACCCAGACTGAGCAGAGATCTGCAGCCAGGGAAGGGTTCACCTGCCAACTCTGTCTGGCTCTGCTTCCCCATCTTATTCTCAGAGATAAAATGAGATAACGCTCAGATATGCAGTGGAATTGAAAGGATGCAAAAATTCCTGTACTTTTGAGCCTTTTCTATTCCCATTTGGCTTAGTTTTTCTCTAGATTTTTACTTTTCTAACTGAAGGAGGGACCAGACTTCCCTACTGGGGGTGGAGTTAGAAAATGAATCTGCCAGGCTGCCACGTCACACCAGCTCCCACACAGGCCACCTCCTTGCATCTCTCATGGAACATGGTCACTCACTATTGCTTCTTACAAGTGGAAGCTCATTCCAGACCTTCCCCACATTACTTGGGCTGAGCTGTTAGTCAACTTTTTGTTGTTGTGACAAACACTTGAGATAAACAAAGAAGGATAGTTTGTTCTGGATCAGGGTCCCAGGGCTTTGCTCCATGCCCAGTCAGCACTATTGCTTGCAAATTCATGGGGAAACAGGGACATCCATTAGAAGGGTGTGGCTGCTCGCACCCTGGCATCCAGAAAGCAGAGGGAGAGTTGCAGAGCCCAGGAGGAAGTGGCAGGGATCAGACACGGTCCCACGGCCACACTTCTGTAACCTACTCACTTTCCTACCCCACCTCCTGTTTCTGGTCCCTCTTGATGATGCCACCACATCATGGCCTCCTTGGCGTGTTGTTTCACCAAGGAACTTGGAGCCTCTGTGAGCCAACCACTTCCAAAAGCCCTTGTCTGAGCACAAGAGGCTTTGGGGGCACAGCTCCAGTCTGCTTATAATGAGGGCTGGTCATTTTTTGCATCTCTTCTAGCTCTGAGAGCCTCTTCCCCACCTTTCCACTTTTAACCATGGGCTCCCAAGATATCCTGCTGTGCAGCCTCGATGCTTCTTTCCTATGTTGCTCTCACTGGGCTTGTGACACTCACTGGTCAATAGATCTCACAAGAGGGGCCAACTCTAGGCTTCTGGGCAGTGAAGAATGAACCTGACCAAGAGAGAAGTATAGCCTTGGCCCTGGCTCCTGAGATGTGACCCCCTAAGCCTGAGAGTGTCTTGCCTGATAGAGGCTTTTTGCATAAGGGCTTCAGCACTGAGTGGTCTAGTGGTCTTATGGAGGGAATCTTGGGATGCTCCACTTCAGCTTCCATCTCTAGAGTATTAGCCATACCTCTATAGGATGCTAGAGACTAAAAGTCAGCCATCTGGGCAGCGTGTGATCAAGTCCCACCAAAACTGGTAAATTATCACTGTACTACACAAAAAAATCTGTAATTGTAAATTTTACTCATCTCCTTTTCCATTGCCTGAATAAAATACTCGAAATTTAAAAAATGAGAGGTTCAGTGTGGCTCATGATTTCAGGGATTCAGTCCATGGCTGGTGGCTCCAAGGCAGAAGTATCATGGTGGAAGGATAGGGCAGAGGAGAGCTGCTCACTTCACGCTGCCTAGAAAGCAGAGGAGGGAGAGGGCCAAGGACCACATACAGTCCCCAGGTTAATCGTCAGCTCGACTTGCCTCCTAATAGCCCATCCAGCTACAGAGTCCTCAATTACAGTCCAGTCATCTCTTCAGAGTTAAATCCAGTCACGGTAACCATCCAGATTTGCTGGCACACAACTCAGGTGCTTCCCTGAGTTCTGCAAGCCATTCTAGAGAATGACCAAACCAAGCGTTGTCTCGGGGTCCACAGAACTTGTACTGTCTTCTGAGGCGAGGGCAACACTGCAGGATCACTGGCCTCACTATCCTTAGTTTCCAGAGATATATGCTGACTTTTGTCCAGATCTCCTCTCTTCATGAAAAAGGAAGTCCCCATCACCTTCCAGGTGAGTGGAGTGGGTGTGTGTGCTGGGGCATCCAGAGTGCCCACATGAATGTGACTGGGATCCTCAGCAGCATCCGCAAATGAGAGGTGAAAGGGAGAGGAGGTGAGGATCCAGGGCTACCGAACACCAGTGTGGAATTCCAAGGAACTGAAGACTCTGAATTTGAACCACAAGATCATTATGAAGGCATTTTTTTTTTTTCAAAGCAAGTAGACAGAGCATGTTTAATTTCATTTACTAGGCTGTTAGCCTGATTGATAGCCTTTAGGATCTATGGTACAAGTGTGTACACGTCTCTGTCCATACTCCTGCTTCAGGCCCTGAAACCTCAGAAGCCAGCTTGTACTCATCCAGGAATTCAGTTTTCAGAGATTGCTACCCGGTGATAATATCTTTTAAGACAGGTTGCTAAATGTTAATAAAACAGCACATCTACATGCTCTCAGACTGTCTGGAAACATGTGCCTCAGGATGTTAAAAGGAGATTTTATTTATTTTCTCCCTAAGTCCCATAAACCTAAGAATAGGACAGCAGACACTAAATCTTTTTGTGTCCCAAAGCAAAGTAACTCACGTTGCTTAGTGCCACATTACAAAACAGGCCAAAACTCAGCAGCTTAAGGTAGTTCTTACCTCTCTAAAAGTCTTTGCAACACAGAAGGCAGGGGTGGCCTGCACCATTGATGTGCAGGTCTGACTGGAATCCACACAGCAGGCTGGCTGAACAGCTTCCCTGTGCCTCAGTACTTGGCCCTTTGACCTGTCTGGGTCCTCAGTTCCCTCCTGCACCATCTCCATGCAGCCAGCTTTGGCTTCCCCACAGCATGGTGGGCTCCCTGGTTAGCCTCATTACCTGGCTTCTGAATGCCGCCAGAGAGGAACTAAAGATGCCAGACTGCTTCAGTGTTAGTGGTGCTGTGTCCAGTTGGTCAAGGCCACAGGCCAGCCCAGCTTTAGAGGGCTAAGACAGAACCGCCCCCACCTCTCTGTGACTGGAGCAGGCTGCATGTCCAGTGAGGAAAGGGAACAATGGCGGCCAGCTTAGGAGATGATTTACAATGGCACGTGCAGACTTCTCAAAGGAAAAGTCTGGAGACAGCAACTAGTTCTAGACCAGCCGGAAGCCGGGAGTGTCTGGTCAGAAATGAGAGCTGCACTTTGGAAAAAGGTTGTCAGAACCCTAAGGCATTTTCCCCTCACACCTCTTCACCCTCTGTGGGAGAGGTTTCAGGGAGAGACACCATGTGTTGTTCTGTTTTTCCAGCTTTGGCTTCAGCGCACCTGCAAGACACAGCTCATGGCGTTTGCCCGCGAGTGACACACACATGCCTGAGAAGAGCTGACCCTTGGACATCACAAGCTCAGTAGCCCTGTCCATAGCAGCCAAGGCAGAGTGCTGAGTGCCCACTGAGGGATGAACAGATAAACAGGATGGCACAGGGCTCAGCATCTCAAATGAGAGCAAGGCACCCATCTGGGGAGCCACGAGTCTGTGCTTGGTACCTTCAGGGCTATTGTGTAAGAAAGTTCTCTGCTAGGGTTCAGTTCTGTACTTGTGTTTTTATGTCTTGTTGCACAACTGGATCTATAGGAGATGTCGGTGCAAGAGTCAGGCTACGGCTTTTCACAAGTCTTGCCCTTTTTACGACAGAGGCTGCAAACATCTGGGAGCTCACTCCAGTGACAGTCATACTCAGGATCCATAGGGCTGACAGCACCCCACACTCATTAGAGAGAGAAGCTGAGATGGCCAGGCCTGTCTGGCTCCAGCAGGTCTTCTGTGTAGAACTGGGAGGGTAGGTACTGACCAGGATTCCATGTGCATTCTCTTATTCCAGTACTGGAACCTGAACTTGGAACCTTCATATCGAGCTATATCCCCAGGCCTTTTCATAGGATTATTAATTATAAGGTGGTCTTATTAAATCACTGTTACTCAGGCTGGGCTACAACTTATAATTCTCCTGTCTCAGTCTCCCAGAGTGCTGGAATTACAAGTGTGTACTTCCATGCCTTGCTACTCCCCTGTTTAAACTGACCAGCCCTCTAGAACTTTACTCTTAAGGGGAAAGGTTGCTATTTTAAAACATCCTTTTCCACTGATTCCATTTCCAATACTCCTTGCTCGATATATAAAGTGGGACATTGCCAGGTAAGGTGGAAGCAGGGTCTCTAGGGAGCCTTAGGTCCAGGACTGCCCACCTTGTGGACAGGCTCCTTCATGTGGACAGACAGCAGCACCCCACCTCACTGAGAGAGGGTTTCCCACTTCTACCATACCATGCTTGAAAGAGTTCTTCACTTGGGGATTCCTGGCCGGACAGCTAATAGGTTCAGGCCATGCATTTGGCAGGAGCAGAGGTAAAGGGTGCCATCCTCTGTGTGATAGTGTGATCCTTATCAGACTGGCAAGGTGTGGCTGACCAGATGATTGCATTCAAAATGGCAGGTTCAGGGGAAACCGAGATATCTTTGGGGGCTCTGATAGAGCCTCAATGAGGGATCTGATTGCTCATTATGACTAACCCAAGCTTCTTGAATATTCTCCTCTGGCTTTCACCAAGAATTTTCCAGATTACTCACTAGATGTTTTAAATATGGCCTCAAATTCCTTGACATTCAACTTTGGCAGTGGAGACTATATCCTTTCCTTGAATCTGGGCTGGCAGGTTACTGATGCTACGGGTGGTAGGAGTGGGAATGGGCAGTCACAGGGTAGAGATTGAAAGGCAGGCTGTGGGCACCACCTCCCCGGGGGCCACCACACTGGGCTTTCCAAGCTGACTGTCCAAGCTCAGCCTTCCAGTTGTCCCTGCCCCTGCCAGACATGCAGTAACCAAGAGTGCACGAACAAGCCATGTGGAAGGCCATTTCCCACCCTAACTGCCCCAGCCCCTTGAGCTACCCATCACCTTGGACCAAGGCAAGCTGGTCCGAGCTTCCTACTGATCTGTCAGCATCAGGGGATGGCTGGATTTGGCCACTGTCTTGTCAGGTGCATCAGTACCTGGGACTTCGTCTCAGCATCTGTCCTTAAATTAACATTTGTACAGAGAGCTCCAGGGGCTAAATAATGTTTTTAAAATGGAAGGGGCCAGGGGGCTATGCAGCTCTAGGCTGCATGAGCCCAGGTTCAAGGCAGGTTCTCTGGATGTTTTCTTGAGAATATTCATTTCTCCAGTTCTCATGCAGCTTCCCTGAGGGCAGCCAGGCCTGGAAAATCCCAGGGCCAGAGTAAGAGGAGGGCATTGGTGGCAGATTCTTCTTCTTGTGGTTGCTTCCTGGAGCTGACAGGAGATGAAAGAGATTTGAGTTTCCTGCTGCTAACTCGGTCACAGCCCATAGTGTTTTCAAAGACATAGAGTGGGGAGCAACAATGTGAGGAAGTCAGCACAGCAACTTGGGGATTCACCTCTGTTTCTTTACAGGAAGAGAGGAAAGTAACTCCTGACCAACAGCTTTTCTAACATGGGGGAGAATGTATGCAGCATAGGAGCTGATGGGGTGGGCGATCAGCAGGCAAGATGCAGTTAGAGTTCTTTGGCATATGATTTAGAACCCTGAGGGGCTCAGGAGGGGATGTGAAACTGTGTAATCTCAGTCTATATCTTGTTCAGCTTGTAGCTGTTCACATGATCCACTCTGCCATGTTTGTTTCAGAGTTGAGTGAAGCGAGTTGTTCAAGACCATGATGCTGTGGGACTGCTGTGCTGGGAATGTGGAATCACAGTCTTTGATGGCAATCATTAGAGGAATCGTTAGCTCAGTTAACAAAAAAAGGGAATCAAGGAAAGAGCCTGAGAAAAGGCATGGAGTTTCAGAGCCAGGCACTTAGAGCACAGGAAGCAGGCATTTTCTCAGGTTTTTGATGCTGGTGGCCATCTTCTCCATGTGCCAGCACTCAGTTGAGTGAACTCCAGGGCTCTTTGCTTTTTCGTCATGTTGCTCTTTGTTTTTCCCACACAACGAGGGATTGTGATTCGAATCCCAGATTATGAGGGCTCAACTTGTCTCCCTGTGGCAAATCAATATCCTCTAACTGGAGAAACTCATGGGGCTTTGAATAAAACTCTCATCTCACAGGAAAGGAATAGTTCCACCCTCCTTCCCCCAAGTTGGGATGCCACTAACAATGAAGGACATCACGAAAGCAGCAAAACCCCTCTGTCTCAGACCCAACCAACACCCGATCTGAGTCCTATTACTCTATTACACCTTAGCTCTAGGGAGATGCCATGACTTGCATTTGGCTTCCCCCATAAGTTCAGGACTTGGATACTTGGTTCCCAATGTGGTGATGTTAAGCGGACCTATAAGAGCTGGGGCCTTGTGGGACATCAACAGATCTGTGGTGCAACTGCCCTTGGGAGAGTTTATTACAGTGTCTAGCAGACCTTGGCTGGCCCTGATGAGAGGGCTTCTGTAACAGCAATGGCCACTTCCCTCTGGCTTTCTGTCTCACTCTCTCTCTCCCGTGAGCCCCTGCCATTGTGGTTCCGTCCACTATGAAGGCTTCATCAAAGCCATGCTGAAGCCAATATCGCACTCCTCAGCCTCCAGGGCAACCAGCTAAATAAACCACTTCTCTTTTCAGCTTCAGATATTTCATGATAGTTATGGAAAGGGAACTGAAATGAGGGATTGGTACTCCTATACCCTGTAGGTGATATTACTCCACTGCTCCATGAGAGATGTTTCTACCAACAGGAAAGAGACAGAAGAGAACAAGGGACAGAGGGGGCTGCTACTCTGAGACAAGAGTGGACAGAGCTGGGGAAAAAACCTCCCAACCCAGAGTAGATTGGAATTTCATATTGCTTATTAATTCTGGGCTACTATTTATAAGGCATTTTCTTGTTTCCACCACAGGCTTGATAAATGCAATAAATATGAGGCAAATGCTGATTTCATGTAACAGTATGAGATGATGATGTAATCTATGTAGTAAACAAGAGTAGCTATCAAGTTATAAATAATCTTTTTATTGCAATCTTGAATAGGTCTGATACCAGATGTATAGTAAACATACTTTATGGAAATTCCTTTCCTTTGAAAAGATGAGGAAATGACCTATATTTTAAAGTTACATATGTGCTGTACATGTGGGCTTTATTTTGTGCTTTTCCCCAGGATTATTTAACTCTTCTCTGGTCACCCAGACAATAGGCCAGTGAAGTGTTCTCTGGTGTTGTGCACCTAAATGACAAGCACAAAAAATGTGAGTCACTTTGTTGCACCTGGGTCTAGTCCAGCCTACTGATCTAAAATTAAATTCCATAGCCACTGAGTGAAGTATATCACCCCAAAAGGTGCAATGTCCTTTCTTCAACTGTGATTTTGAGGAGATTTAGAATGTTCTCTCTTGGGCTCTATTGTAGGCTCTTCCAAGCCTACCTTGCTGGTAGGCTTGGAAGGCATTTCATAGTGTTCTGAAGGCAGAATTTTTCCTACATTTTCCTTTGTGCCATCTTCTAGAAAAACTCAGCCCTGGACAATCTCTCTAGCGTTGAGGGCCTGCCCTGTCCTATTTCATTGCCCTCTGTTGCATCACAGGTTGGAAGTAGCAGGGCCACAGCACTCACTTAGCAGCCGTGTCCTGAGCCCACATGTCTCAGTGTACCAGCTTTCCCACAGGCCCACACCTCTTTCTCTTGAGATCACACAAAATGCACCTTATTTTTTCATTCCCAAAGTAGGGAGAGAAAATGCTTGGTGCTTTTGACCAGAACTGACGCCTCTGCAGTGAGGGGCAGACTCATCTTTGCTTTGCTCTTTACAGAACTGTTGGATTCAGTTTTTGCTGACTGTGAAGGTTCTGCCGGTAGATGACGAGTGACAGCCACACTGAAGGGCAGCTCAGTTCAATGGCTGTCGGCCCCAAGTCTTTCCTGCCTGGACCTGGACTGACGGGCCAATACTCTGCAGGAACCTTAGTCCGGGGAAACAGCTGAACTCTCTGAACCTTCAGAAACTTTCCCCATGTTGCAATAGCATTTTACCTCTTTATCAAATTCCAGTGTTATCCAGTGACCTTGGATGCAATTAAAATGGGGTTATACTTATCTCTGTTATTCCAGACAGACTGGCAGAAGTCCACTGGACAAAATCAAGATGGTGAAGCGGCCATCTCTTTGGTACTTTATCCCGATAGCACTGTTTTTCCCAGCCACAGAGTAAGTTTCTGGGGTTAGACAGAAAAAGCATAGCCCAGCTCAGCTCTGCTTCACACTGAAGAGCAAGGATGGCAGTTTAGGTGAGTGCTGGGGACAGAGAGGCAAAGGGGAGCTGAGCTACTCCCTGAGCCCCTCCACTGACAGGGCCACGGTGTCCCTGCAGTCCATCCAGAGCAGGCTGGCTCCCTAGGGGACAGAGGGTGCCAGCCTTGGCCTTGCTGGTAGGCTTGGAAGGCAGGCTCTGAGCTCTGCTGCGGACAGTGTGCATAGTTCTCTGCTGGAGCACAGCAGGAGGCTCACAACCATGACTTGAGCTTGGAATCCACAGCTTGTTTTCCACTCCTCCCTGCCAAGGCCCCTCCATCATAATCCTGGACAACCCTGTGGAGGCTGCCTGGCCTGTCTGCAGAGCTGGCCAGCCAGGGCTGATTTCATGGGGCTTCAGCCGTACAGGCCAGCAGGGGAAAGGGCAGACTGCTGAGCATTTTCTGTGCTCAGGGCCCTAAGCTGGGCCCTGAGCTACTTCCCAGATGGAACCTTCTGCCCCAAGGGCTTCTTATGGCCCCCAGCCTTTCTTCAGGTGTGGGCTGCAGGGGTCCAGGGAGAGTACAGCTCACTGACCCCTGAAGAGGGCCCTTCCTGCCTTCACACTGTGCATCTCAGGGTAGGATGGCAACCAGTGGAGCAAAACACAAAACAGAGGACCAGCCAAAACATGGAAACAGGTATTTTATACACAATCTTTAAAACTCCTTCTAAAAAATCTCTTGGATGATAAAAGTTTGTAGGTGTCCAGTGCCTCCTCTCTTGGGCCATTCTATAGCAACACCTTTAAATCTTCTATTAGGTCCAAAAGAGGTAGGAAGAAGATTAAACTTAGAAGTTAAAGAGAACAGAAGCCAAACACCTCTGAAGCAATGTCTCCACTGATTCTTGTGTCAGGGACTACACATGAGTGCAGGCCGACTTGCTGGGTGGTGGCAGGTTCTGGATCCTAATAAGCTCCCAGTGACACTGAGGCAGCTGGTATGCTACAGGCCACATCCACTAGTGCATAATAATTTTGCGTGCAGACTGTTTGAGCAGCCACTGATGTCCTCTAGGGTATATTAATATTTATTCACTGGTTCATTTATTCTTCCAGCCAGTATTCACAGACTATGCGCCATGCGACTTCCATGCTAAGCACCAGGCATAGACAGCCCAACTCTAGGTGTCGAGATGCCCAGCATTCTCTCAGCCCTTCAACAAGCTCGTCCTGAATGCTCATGTGTCTTAACTGCTCCGTGTGGCATGAGGCAGACACAGAACGAGTGTTGCCTGGGCGCAGCAGGGAAGGGTGGCCAGGTGCCTCTGCAGAAGGTGCTGGGTAGAGCCCTGCCCTTCACAGCAGACAGCAGAGCTCCACATAGGGAAGGACACTATGGCAGAAGGAAGGAAACTGCTACAAAGAAAGGGAGTAAGAGGGACAGACAAAAGGAAAGAAGGGAGGGAGGGAGGATGGAGACTAGAAAATATAGAGATGGAAACCAAAAAAGCAACTCCCATCGTGAGGAGGCTGTCCTACTTTTAATTATGTGACCTTTAATTTTCTTTCTATGACCATACAAATGATATGGAGTTAGTATAAAATAACTAAAATAATGAAATAGAAAATAAAAGTTGGCAGCCCTCAAACTCCCACACATTAAGGCACAGCAGCAGGTTTGTGTATATTATTCTATACTTTTTACAATGCACAAAAATATCTATGTGTACATATCATAGAACTAAATAGAACCATGATCTATACACTAAATAAAATTTCCTTGATTCCCAGAACAATAGAGTAGATTTTTTCATGTTATTTTTTTTTTGTTCTACTTGATGTGTGTTGCTATAATAAAATACTGGAGCTCATGTAATTTATAAAGGACAGAAATTTACTCCTCACTGTTCTGGAAAGTTCACGATCAGAAGAGGAACAGATTTAGTTTGGGGTGAGGGCCCCAGCTCGACATCAAAGAGACGCCTTGAGCTCTGTGCTCTGGGGTGGCCCAGGGCCCGACCACCAAGGGGCTCCCTAGCTCCCCACCCTCACTAAGGAGTTGGTCACCTGCTGAAAGAGTGATGGCAAGTGCCCCAAGTGCAAGAGCCCAAAACACACCATCGCAAAGTGCCAACACTGCCGTCACACCTGAACACTCGGGCTTTAGTTTAGGAAAAACAGCACATACATTAGCATATTTATTTTCATAGAAAAACAATTCACATGCCACAGTCCCACCCCTGGACTGAAGGCCCTACAGCCCAATGCCACACTCTCTACCTCATCACACTGTCAACCGCGCTTCCACACGTGAGTCTGAAAACAGAAGAACAACCTCTGTACTTCTAATGTTTTGCTTTGAATTTCGTTGAATAACTTACCATAGTTTGTCACCAATTTCATATCAGAGGAACGTAGGATAGCTTCCTTTTTACTAAAATAAAATACCTGATAATGAAACTGTGCGTATATATCTTTGCATTCTTGATTTCCATGAAATAAATTTAAAGAGAAATTACCGGGTAGCAGGAAGTGATCCCAAATTTTACCATGTTGCCCATGGCAGAGCTGTACTGATTTCCACTCTGACAAAATGTAACCAGCACGATTTTAACATGTTTGTGATCTTTGCTAATCTAACAGGCTTTTATTATTGTTGTAACTTGCATTTCTGATATTTCAGAGATGTTGACAAAGTTATTATGAGCCATTTTATGTCTTTCTTTGCCTGTGTGTATCTCCTTGTTTACCTTTCTATTAGATTTTCTTGTCTTAATTTACATAAGCTCTTAATAGTGTATATTCAGTCCTTTTAAATTGTTATGTGTGCTGTAAATATTCCTTCCAAGTTGAAGGAAGCTTTGTAATTGGTTTTAAAAGAGACTTTAAAGTCCAACAACTCCTGAACCTACATTACAATATTATACTGAGAATTAAACCAAAATAAAGCACATAAAATCTTACTACAGGGCTTGGACTTGGTAAGAGCTTTTAGAAGTCATCTTTCATGTCAGTGTCCTTTATAATATCTTTGAGGATGTGTGTGTAGGTGAAACAGTTGTCTGAATTCTTCCTCCTTCTGTGACTGGCTGAGAAAGTGCTGACTCCCTCAATCCCAAGAGGCCCCGTGTTTTCTGGCTCCCCTCCCTTCTCACCTGCTGCCCCTCCCCGCTCGCTGAGTTCTCACGTGCGGCCTGCACTGCTCCCTGGCACCTCTGCCTCGCACATCCCTTTTCTTTTCATGCCTCCAGGCCCAAGTGACCCAAGGCCACCCAGGCCCATGAGTACCTGGTTGTGTTTTGCTGGTCACCACCCCTTTGCCTTCACCCTGCGACTTTGCACCAGCGATTCACCCAGCTCACTCACCCCAGCTGTCTGCTCTTCATTCTTCCTCTTTTTACCAAAACTGCTCGCAGGGTTGCTCTGATCTTTTCTATCTCCCAGACCTTCTGCTTATTCCTAATGTACTGCTTGCCCTCAGGACTTATCAAACTGGCTTAGCAGCAGCCAGTGGCATCCACACCCCTGCCTGTGCCATTTGCCCCTTCTCACCCAGCTCTCCCACACAGTCGCCTTCTTGACTTATTTTCTGAGCTCTTCTGGGACTCTGGCTTCTCACATCTGCTCCCACCTGTTAGGCAGTGAGGTGTCCCTTCCCCACCCATCCACACCACACTCCAGGGCACCTTGTTCACATTCCTGGTCTTAAACACCATGCGTTACTGTGGCTCTAGATTCATACCTCCAGCCCAGTTCCTTCCTGAAATTCAGATCTCCATATTCAGCTAGCTGATCCACATCACTCCTTGGGTCACTTGTAAGAATCTCAGATTTAACAAGGCCCAGAGCAGGGTCATCATGCACTGTTGTCCAGCTTGCACCCTCCCTAGTGTGAGGCAGGTAGGGCTGGAGACAGCTGGAATCCAGCCAGTGAGGCTGGTTACACCCGGAGTTCTGGGTGCTGCTTTGTCCACACTGTGGACATGGTACTTTTTCTACAAAAATGTCTTTTTCCCCTTTCACAGAATACAGCTTTTGATTTCTCTTTACCCTTAACATACTACTTTTAGAATAAGCCACTATTTCTAGGAAAGCAGGAGGGAAAGTAAGGAAGAGGGGAAACAGAAGGGGAGAGGAGAAGAAGGGAGGGAAGGGGAGGGGAGGGGAGGGGAGAGAAATTGCCACTGCTCCGTCTCTGTTTTACACAGGGTAATTCCCAATGCATTGAAATCCAGCTCTTTCCCCGCTCTGCCCCATGACAGTCCATGTACCTCTGTCCACAGAGCCTCCCAGTTCCTCTCCTGACCTCCTCTCCTCCTCTATCCTTCCTCTGCACACAAATGCTTTTCCACACCTAAGTTTCTTCCCACTCACCAGTTCCAAACACTCTAAAGTCCTCCAAGTCAACCAGAACCAATTTCAACCCCTTTCTACAGACCGCAGCTCTTCCAGTTCAGTTGTCTACTGTTGTCTCCTAGACATGAATTCCAGCCACCCTGACTTCCTTCCAGTCTCAGACTCACCAAACTCCCTGCGCTCTCTCTCTCTCTCTCTCTCCTTCTCCCCTTGGCACTGGCCACACCCTCTCCCAAATCTTCACACAGCTTCATCCTTTTCAACATTCAAGCTTGATTTGTATGATAATTTCTCAAAAAAAATTCCTTTCTTGACCAACTTGTCAAGACCGTCATCTTCTTTCTCATCACTTATATCTCCTTTCTTGCCCCATCACATCCTGAAGGACCCATCTATCTATTTGCTTCCTCCTCGGCAATCACTGAACATCTCTCCACCATGTGAGACTGGGAGAGCCCAGTCCTCTGGGCCCTGCCCCCAACCTTTCCCTCTAGTGTCTGCAGCAGTGGCTGGTAAATAGCAAGTGCTCAGTGACTGCACTGAGTGGTACAGCTGGAGATCACAGGTAGACAGAAGGAAGGAGAAAACAACAAGAATGAGGACAAGGAGATGGGAAGGTGGCTGGAAAACAGACACATAAACCAGGCTAGGAGGGGAAATGGCTCAAATGCAGTAGATCTGACCAGGAGCAAACTGCACAGAAGAGATGAGGCTGCACCCAGATGTGCACTGAAGCTGGCCGCACCAGCACTGCTCTGCCTGTGTCCTGCCTCCCCCAATGGTGAGGCCAGGTGCTTCTGCACTGCTCTGAGGAACTCAGACTTGTGGTTGGGGGATGCAGAGAGCTGTGTTGGGTGAGGACTGTAAGTTCATAATTCTGCTTTAGTCTAGATGAGGGCTAAACACCAGTTCAGCAGAGTTTGGACAAAGCAAGTGTTAAGAGCTGACACTTGCTGGCCTAAAACTCCAGGACCATCTGAAGGAGATCTCTGTCTCTGCCCCTTTGGACAATTCCCTGGTCCCTGAATAAGAACAGAGCTCAATGGCCATTTGGGTGTTGCAGTGCAAGCCAAGGGTGGCGGCCGTTGCAGCTGGAGTTCACCTCTCACATGCTGACAAGGAAGGTCAAGACCCAGCCCTGACATGGTCCTGCAGCCATTTCCCCACTCTACTTATCATCCCAGCCCCCCAGGTCAGGAGTGGAGCCTCATGCCTGGAGAATCACTTTACAATGCAATTCTTCTACTGAGGTCTTATTGCTATTTTTTAATTTTTATTTTCTGCAGTAGAGGGGATGGAATCCAGGGCCTCGTGCATGATGGGCAAACACTCTACACTGAGCTGTGGCCCCCACTTTCCAGCAGGCTTGAAAAGTATGACATCAGGTTGAGAGCACAGTCAGAAACAGAGCACTTGACTATTATGCACTCTGACCCCCCAGCACTGAAAAAGTATCTTGTTCCTGAAGGGACAAAGAGAGGGATGGGACACCCTTCTAAAGAGACCCCCAGGCTGGGACCTAAGTTGCCACTTCTGCCATTTCTATAGTCACTGCTAATGTTCACCCAACAAGAAGCTAGTCAACACTTCTCAGGATCAACAAGGAATAAAAAGGGAAAAAGAAAGGTAGGTATAAGCAGCAGGGCAGTAACACCCCAACTGCACTCCGACATCCACCTAGCAAGCGTTGTCCTAGCCTGTCAGTCCCTTCTAGCCTGACAACTGCTAACACACTGATCTCAAGTCAACAACCCTGGATGTGTTTATCTCCAAAGCCATCTCAGATGTGTTTTTCTGTCCTTAAAAGAAAGATGGTTGTAGCAGGCATAAAATGACATCAACAGGTCAGTCATGTAGAGAAGCTCTCTGCCAACTTCCTGTCTGTTTGATATATCAGGGCTTTGCCTGAACACAGGCTTTGAGAAGAAAGTATGCTGTGTAGCCCACCTGGACAAACTTTCACAGTGAGCATCTGCCTATCTCTCCCACATGTCAGCCCTGGGGTTTACTCCCCCACATTTCTTCTGCTGGGAATACCAGAACTCTGGCACCATTGACTTGTATGTGAAATCCTGCAGGACCAAGTTAGCTAAACCTTGAAAAGAAGTAGATACAAACCCTAACCTTGTATGGTCTTGAGCAAGGGCAATGACTTGCAGAATACAGAGTGACTACCCAGATAAAAATTACTTGAATGGCAAGGACTCAAGTGCACTGTGCCATGGATTGCACAGTTTACAAAGGAGAGATCTGCTGATTGAACGGCCTAGCTCAGTACATGGACAGCAGCCCAGAGAATAAATTTAGCTAGATTTCCAATCCTTAGTCTATACCAGTACCCAGCACGTGGGAGAGGATTCCTTCATCCCAGTGCAAAGCTGGAGAGAGGAGATCAATGTTGCATTTCTCTAAAAAATCATCTACTATTCCAAGGGTCCAAGGGTGAAATCTGATCTTTGTCTCATTTTTTTCCATCTAGAAAGTCAATGCCACATCTAGGAAAGGCTCACATTCTCTGGACTTCAAGCATCTCATGATTTGAGAACTCATTTGGCAATTGGTTTATTGACACTTTAAATGTTTGCAAATTTCCCCTTGCTTCACCCAGTCCAAGAGAATTTGGCAGAAACATTTCCTTATTCATTCATCAGACCAGTTTTTGTGTCTTTCCCAAATGCCCCAGAACTCTAAGTCACAGACACAAGGGGATCTGTCTGCATGAATGTCCCTTCATTGATGGTGTGGTGTCCTCAGCTGATCTTAGTCAAGTCTTCCACCCTTCCACTCTGATCCCTAGCAATCCTCTGGAAGTATGTGCCTCTCCTGGAAGAGTGACATCCCCAGAGAAAGAGGAGTAGTCTTTCAGAGATGACACACATTCAGGCCAGAATTGCTGCCTCCCAACTTTGATATTTTCACATGAGTCTCAATCTCTCCCCCCAAACTCTGGCACCCTGTTAACTTGTATTCACACCTCTTTCTTTGATTAGCACATGTCTTGGCTTATAACTCCATGTCTGTCAGCTCTTAGACTCACAGCTGTGTCAGGGAAGTACCAAGAATAAAATTATTTACACATTTAGAATGCAAGAGTCTTTATAAGAAGACCACAAACATCATCTATTACAGACCCTCAGAATACAGAGTCCTTGTGGGAAGATTTTGGGGTGGGAGATAGAAACAGATGCCATCATTAATGTCCGAACTGATGGACACAAAGAGGCATGTATTCTGTGCTTTCTAATAAAGTCAATAGGCCTGTAAGAAGAGAGCAGGGTTGTATGCAGAAATGGCAACTTTGAGTCTAGGACTGGAAACACAAAGAGGAGCTGAGGCATCTTACGGGGCCCAACAGCAAAGAGATTAACAAAGAAGAAGGGTCATGTGAAAAAGACATTGTGCCAACATGAACAGACTCCTTCTGGCCAGAGAAGGAGACACAAGAGCAAAAACAGAATCGGGGACACTGACTCCATCAAAACTTGGGTTTTGATCCACAATGCCATCATCATTTGGAAATCTCATCCTCCACTAAACACAATCAAAGCACTTTATAGCACTACTGCAATTAACTAAGACCCTAAGATCTTGGTGTGAGGACCTGAGCAGCCCAAGCCTTCTGGTTGAGGGAACATTTCCTTCAGCATCGGGGTGAACATCTAATTCAACTGCAGGAAAGACTAATTAATTTATGAAGACAGCAGCTTCTAGTTAAGCAAATGGTCCAAGCTCTAAGAAGGTCTACTGCAGAGCTTCACTGTGAAAGACCTGAGTCCTTGCCATCTGCTCCACTACTGGACTGAACATCACGTAAGCGGGCGACATGGCACTCTGTATAGCTAATGGAACAGGGCAGGATGGACTTGGGGGCACCATGACTCCTTCTTCCTAGGACAGTTGAACCTGAGCCAAACCAGGCCTCTGAGCTACTTCCCACGGATGGCAATCATGGGGCTAAAGGAAGAAAGGAAACGGTACCATGAGGAAGGAAACATCAATCCTGGATACGGACATCATCCAGAGCAAACAGCACAGTTTCTGCCCTTAGCCAGTTAAGTGAGGAGAAACAGGGCTTCTGAGTTCTAAAAAGAACTGAAAGACCCAACAACAGAAGCAATCTGATGTATTTGGCTCCTACTTGGAAAAAATTTACAAAAGAGGTTTGTAATTCAGTCAAGTAAATTTCATCACAGAGTGGGTAAGAGATGACAACAGGCCCCATAAATATATTTGAAAATAACAACAAAAGCAAAAACCCAAGCACACAGCTGGTGGGGGGAGGGCTGGGATTCTAACCAGGCAGTCTGGACTTCAGTGTAAACTTTGGCTTCCGTTCCATCCTCTCCCTTTCTGGCCTCAAGTGGGAAGAATGACCAGACGTTCATATCAGGGCTGTGGCAGAGATGAACATCTTCTGGAGTAAGGGGCTCCGTTTCTAACCAAGGAGCTGGTGGAGAAGGTAAGTTCCAGATGTGAGCCGTAGGAAACAAGAGTCTTCATTTACTTTAATAAATCCAAGTGAGATTCTGCAGAAACAGCACCTTCAGACATACTTCTGTAGGAAAAAGCTCTCGGAATGTGTTTACATTTAAGGGAATACTAGAAGGACCACTCTGACTCCATCTCCACAGCTGACTCCTTTGTAGGATCTCAAGTCACAGCAGAGCTCTCCAGATTGGATGGCTTTTGGATGGATCGTGCCCTTGGAGGTGTGTACTCACTGTTCTGAACTCCGTCCATCCTGCTTGATTCATGTCAGTCTTAGCAAACTGGGCCTTGAACACTCTGTCAGAGGGCAGATTGACCCTTCATGTGTCACCTGCACCAGCAGAAGCTGTGCAAAGAAAAGTGAAGGTGACCCCAGTCAGTATTCTGAGCAGTGTCCTGAAAAACATCAGCAAGAACATGTGAGTTGTCAGAACGCAGTGCTGGGCTCTCGCTATCTGATTTATGAAACTAATGCTGTCCAAATAGAACTGTACTTCTCTAAGAAAAAAAGTGACAATGGGATTTTGTTTTGATGTGCTTTGCAGTGCTGGGAATGGAACAGAAGGCTTGACCCAGCTAGAGAAATGCTGTGCCATTGAGCCACACCCAGCTCCTGCCAAGAGGGATTAGTGTAACAGCACTGCAGTTAAATAAGAAAATGTTCATGCTTTTGAGAGATACATACAAAAAGTTGTATTGGTGATAAAATGATATCCAGCCTTTGGGTGAATACATTTCTTTATACTATCATTTTTCTTTGGATGTTTCACATTTTCCTAAGAAATTTTAAAATGAAGAAAGTTGAAGATGGATCTTTGTAAAGTAAGAGTGATATTGAAAGATAAATATTAGAGTAGCTTTCCAGTTTTCAAAGTTAAGTTAGAAATTGTTGATCAAGTTCTCAGCATTTCTTTAATGAATTCTGAAAGTAAAAATCATATAGTGGTCAAAATTAAAGTAAAAATGTACAGTTCAATAATAGTGTTACACATAGCACTTCCTGAACATGCTGAGAGAGCCATTTGATCGCCCCTAGTCATAACTACTGAGAAATTTCTCCAGCCTCACACAGAGGCTGCAGGGGGGGGGACAGAAAGTGGAGAGGTTCCTCAGGGAATGTGGTAGAGAGTGGTCCTCGGAGGGGTGATACATGGTTTGCTCTGCTGCTGAGCTCCAACATTGCCTGGGAAAGCCCAGTAGTGGGCAGATGTTTCAAGGTACATGCTACTAATTTCACAGCCCAATAATTCCACTTCTCCAGTCCCCAAAGTTCCACATGGCCATGAGACTAGCTCCCAGTGAAGCAGCATGAGCAGCCCTGGTGCATCCCTGCCTCCATTGCCTTCTCTTGCAACACTGCTCAGGGGATTAACACTGCCCAGAAGTCAACCTGTGCTCCACAGAGTGGGTGAGGTCAAGAGCTATCAGTCCATATTCTCACTTTTTCTCTGTAAACCACTGAAATCTGAAGGTTTTGTTACTGCTGCAGAGCCTATCTGATATTGTTAACGTAAGGTACAAAAGGGATAAGCACAGCATGTTTTCTTCCTGCATCTTATATTTGTTCTATTTTGCATTCTAATTATGACTGCCATAATATTATTTATTAATGGGGTTGACTCTGATCTTGTACATTTCCCTACTTATATCTCAATTGGCAGAAGCTTTAAGATTCTATTATTTTTATCTCCACTTCATATTTGAAACAAAATATAAGTATGCCCAGGATCACACAATTGGTCTGAGGCACAGGCAGAAACAGAAGCCATGCAACTGGAGTCTGAATAGCTTTTAAGCATCACCTTATACTGTCTTTCTACTGTGAGAGTCACATTTACAGTATTTGCAAAGACTCTATTTTCCTTTAAATTAATATATTAAATATTGTTTTATAAAAAATACTTGGCTTCAGGAAGCAATTCTGTAAGACAGTAATTCTGAGGCAAAATTACAGTTTGGACTCCTTGATCCAAGGTATGTGTCACTATTTGCTCCTGTGAAGCATCTATAGCAACAATGCTGTCTCCTCAAAATCAAAACTCTGTGTGATCTGTTCACAAGAGGAAAATTCTCCCTAGTGATGGCTTCTTACTGGATGAACAATCGCATCAAAGCTTCTGGAAAGTCCCAGTGGTTCTGTCTGGGGCTAAATGCATGGGCAGGTCAATGTGGGAGGCATTGGGCTTTCCTCATACTGGAGTGTGTTGGATTTCTCCTTCCTGCTAGTCTTCTTCGGGGCCTATACCTGTAAGCACACCACAGGTGGACAACTCTGCTAGGGATTCACATGTCCATCTTGACAGAATCCACAAAATAGGCACAATGAGCCTTTATTCACAGGAGGGAAAACTGGGGCATGGAACAGGTCAGTGGCTTTCTGGGGCTGTGAAGCTCACACATAGTAGAGCTTGTGCCTATCACAACTCACCCTGTCTCATCTCTGCTTCGGTTTCCATGGACTCATGCCTAGAAAAGAGGGTGTCATAGCTCTCTGTAGTGCCATGACCCCCTGCCTTCTTGAATTTCTATGTTAGTCAACTTCCCTTTCACTGGAACAAAATACACATCACCCGCAACTCTAAAGAGAAGTTTCTTCTGGCTCATGGTTTTCAGAGGATCCAGTCCATGGTCAGTGGACTGCAAAGGCAGAAACATCACGGCTGAGGGGAACGGCAGAGGAGGCTGACTCCAGCATTGGGGTATGGTGGGCATGTCCTGGCATGAAGGGCTCAGAGTAGAGGAAGGAAAAGAGAGTGCTGACAAGAAGCTGGGTGTCCCCACAGCCTGCTGTGACAGAGACTGCTCCACAGAGAACACACTCGTGAAACCAGTCACTTAACACAGCTCTTCTCCTGGCACTTTCTGAGAGTCCTGATACATATCCTCACCAGTGTCCCTACTTTGGAACCAGAACTGAGAGGTGCTAGGGTAGAGCAGCTTTCTCTGTGTGCCAGTGTTTCTTTTACCTCAGTAAAACCTGGCCCACACAGCTGGACTGATTCATTATGCCCTCTGACTCACAGGTTCCACTGGCAAAACTCCAGATGGTGGCAATGAGGACCTGTAAGGAATGCTAACATTAAAGGTCATGGTGTATTTCATGCAAAACTTTCTGCCTCCTGTAGCTCCCTTGAGTTTGGGTTCTTCCTAGCCTTTCAGGTACTCAAGGAGTTGTTGGCACCAGCCAGAGGCCCTGAACACTGCTGCAGCCATCAGCATGGCACAGAGGTGCTGAGATGCAGACCATCACCTGGCTGAAGCCTGAGTTTCTTTCATAAGCACATGTGGAGCTCAGGTCTGGTTCCATCTTCAAGCCCTTTCTCGCAATGCCAATCACTAGTCCATGGTGAACAGGAAGAAAGGGGTTTCCCTTGCCAACAGCAGTTCCTGTGCCCACCTTACCATCACTCCTAGTTTGCCACTGCCCTTTGTAGTCTGTCCACAGATCCCAGGAAGCAGCTGGCTGGAGAGAAACTGTGAGTCTGTTAGGTTCCACTGTGTCTGTGTCATGCATTACATCCATCACACACGTGAATCCCTTTCCTCATCTCCACAGGGACCCATTCACTCATTTCTCTGTATGCTCAGTCCTTTTCCCTTTCCTTTCTATATATCATCTTTGTCTATTTTTTTTTTTTTTTTGGTCTCCTTTCCACTTCTGCCACATGAAGATGGGTCAAAGGCTTGTTTACTTATATACACAGTCTTGTTCTCTAAAGGCTTCTTAAAAGTACATGAAATAAAGGAAGATTGTATGAATTAAAGTCGGCCAAAAGGAACAGGAAAAACCAGGGCTATGAAAGCACAAAACCCAGGAATAAGACAGAGAATGACTGATGAAAGCTAAACCAAGCTCTTGAGCTCCCCAAGTTTGTGCACACCTGCCACCTGTGATTGGTCCTCTCCTCTAAGCAGGCCATTATCAGATGTGGAGGTTGTAAATACCACTGAGGACTCTGCAGAGCAGAGATACGTGCCCATTAGCTAGGAACCCAGCAATAGGTATAATGAAAGGCAGCATTACGCATGCCCACTTGCAGCCATGAGATAAGACTGGATGATGAGACTAAAGAAGGCTTCTCAAACCAACTCAACTGGAGGGGTAGCATTTCTCCCTTCTGTTATTCCCTTTCACTACTGCCTGGAATGTGGAAATAATAGCAAGAGTTTCACATATGGATGGCACAGAGGACTTCATGCATGGTAGCCTACGCAGAAGATAACAGAGCAAAAAGACACATGGCTGCTTCCCCCAAGCACAGCAGGTCTCCTATCAGCCCAACTTGTGTACCTCTGCACTAGTATTAAGGAAGAAGCACTAATCTTCAGTACACTGAAGCCACCAGTATTTGTGGTTATCATTCCATAAGGCCACAAGTAATTCTAAATCTTTGTCTCTCAACCCTTGTCTATGGAGATAACCTTTTCACATGCATTTATGACATTTCTCCTTTTATGTTGAACAGGCATGTTAAAACCCAAACATAACCAAGGCAATGTCCTTATATCTTTTCCACCTTTTTATTTCTTGCATCAGCAAACCCTATGAGCTCTGTCTGCACAGCACATCATGGCAATCTACTAACCACCCCCTGGAGTCTGGCTACGGTGGCCATCACCACCTTCACCTGGGTATCATGACGTCTCCCAACATGTCTAGCTCCATTCTGCCATACAGTCCTTTTTCTGCAGCAAAGCAGGGAAACACAAATCAGATCACATCACTCATCTCTTTAAACTCTCCAGTGATGTCTGCTGAGATGTGGATGAATTCAAATACTACTTGCTGGCCAACAGCACTTGAAGTGAACGGGTCACACCCTACATGTTATTCCTTCTTCATGAGCTAGACTTCTCACTCGTCTTGCCTTTTCAGCCCTTATATCCTTAATCTGACTAGTTAATATTTGAGTATTTCTCAATAATTGTGCCTGTGATGTGAAAGGGAAGGTATAGAAGTCACAGTGCAAATGTATTTCTGTTTTTGAAGGGGATTATGCTTTTAGCTCCATAATTGCAAAGCATGAAGTCAGAGCTGGCCCTGGGGAGTCACACACACCTCCTCTGGTTCCACAGACCTGTAACAAGATGCTTTGTGTGACTGTGTCACCATTTATGATGTACATACCAAATATTTGCCACATTCAGATATCCAGTTGACTTACAAGGTTCACTGATTTCCCTTAACCAGAAATGTACAGAAATCTCTCTTGGAGTAAATTCCAAGCATCATTGGTTGGCACAGAAAGATCAAAGAGTCTCATGGATATGTAGGGAAAATAAATTCTGAAGACTATTTAAAATGTGACAGAAGAATCAAGAGTCAAGGTTTAAATTGTCTAAGAAAGGAATGTTTTGAACGCTTTGTAGTTGGATAAAAACAGTGAATCTTTCATCAAGATAGAAGTCTAAACAAGAAAATGAATTTCAGCAGTGTACTACCTGTGCACGTGAGAGTATGCCAGGCTACCCAAACACTAGCACAGAAAACACCTGGGCCACTCTGACACCTCCTGCAGTTGACCTTGTTCCAAGCACTACTGTTTCCTTTCTGTTTGAAGCTGTCTATCCTAGATTATGGGTTCTAAAAGAAGAGTTGAGCAGCTACACTGTATGGATGAGATGTTCCCACTCTCATCCCCCTATATGTGTGTCTTTACCTATTTCTCTCCTCTGGTGGCCTCAATTCTGTGTGGCCTGTTCTTTATTTATTCCCCACTGAATGGTGCATATGCTTGAAGGCAGTTTTTCTTCTACAAGATGAGTCTGGTCCAAGAATGAATGTTTTTTTGGGGGGTTCTAAACCAGCAACCTCCTTCAGAGTCATGTGCAGCAGGAGTGCTTGGATTCTATGCCTTGGGATTCTCAGTGGGCCCTTGGCTGAGCACTGGGAAATCTAATCAGGTCCTACTTGGCCAGGGTCTAGGATGCTCTCTAGGAGGCTTTTAGGAAGCCCAGCTTCCTCAGTTGGAAAAGTGTAATCAGACCACCAACCCCAATCATAACTAAATTTCTACTGTTTTTTGATGATTTTCTAGATAAACTCTCTCAGCCTATAATGCTCCTGGTTACTTTCGTTCTCTTTTTTTCAAAAAATACTCCTCTTTTAAGAAAGACATACAGAAATAGTTAAAGATGTTTAAAACACACTTGAATTTTCCCATCTATTCCTTTAAGGACTGTGTCTACTAAAGTAGATGAGGTGTTACAAGAGGGCCACAGAGTTATCTTCCACCTATAACAGAAAAAAACTATCACTCACATTTTGAGATCATTATCAAGGGGAGGAGCTTTCAAGGATGTATAAAATTGTGGCCTACATAAAAATCTTTTTACCTGAGCTTCCTTTAAAATGATATTAAGTAGGTAATAAGAATTACTGAAATGATATTTTAAGTTATTTTTTTAAAGGATTAAAAATTAATTTGTCATTATTTAAGTGTTTCCTGTGTGATTTAACCTACTCTCTAAGATTTTTATCTGCAGATTGTGAACATTTCTTTTTCATAGTCAAAAATCTTCTTACATTGTCAACACTTCATTTTTATAGCCAAAAAATCTATTGAACTCCAATCCTTTTTGCAAGTAACTGGACAAAGAGAAAATAAAGAAATAACAAGAAAATAAAATTATGTTTAAAAGATCATTTGGATTATTTTTGATATATAATGCAGAAAGTAGTCAGTGGTACTACTACATTGAAGTGTTCTTGTTTTAATGTAAACAGTGCAACTTCAAGAAGAGAATAGTGTGGAGAAAGAATTCTCTTTGGACAATGTATAGACAATGCTATTCTGCAACCCTGAAAAGCTACACTTCTTGCTTTATGTTTTACTTGCTCCTCATTCCTGAAACATTTTCTTCATTTCTAACTATCCTCCACTGATTATCGCTGAGTACTTGTATTAGTCATCTTTCTCTTGCTATAACAGATAACCAATTTTAAAAGAGCAACAGTTCATTCTGGCTTATAGTTTTGGAGGCTTTAGTTCAGGTTCACTGGCCTCATTGTTTGTTGAGCATGTACTCAGGAAGGAGTACAGAGAGGAGCAAGCTGCTCTTGTAATAGCAGCCAGAAAATTAGAGCAAGGGAGAAAGAGACCATAATCCCTTTGTAAGGCACACTCTCATGTCTTATGACCTCTTATTAGGCCCCGCTTCTTAAGGGTTGCACCACCTCCCAATAGCACCATGGGCTGGAGCCCAGCCTTTAACAGATGAGTCTTTGGGGAGCATTCCAGATATAAACTATAGTAGTACTACCAACAGATTTGAGTATTTCTCCTAATTACTGGATAAAGATTTCCTTTTTATTTATTTCATGTTAAAGCTTTCCCAGAAAATACTTACTCATTTATTTAAGTACTTAACAAATATTTACTTATCACAAGCCATACTCCCAGTGCTAGGGCAAGTGCTACAGAGAAGCCATTCTTGCTTTCCAAACACTAATGGTCTAAAATTTGCCTTGGGAATATAAGCAGATTCAAAGTTAACTAGTAATATCATTCAGTCCAGCAAATACTTATAGAAAGCTCACTCCTTGCTAGGTACTGGGAATACAACATATACATAATTGTAGTGAAACTTCCAGTCCAGTGAGAAACAGACAGGAAAAGTAGGTAGCACTGCCTCAGTGACCTCAGAAGAAATCGGAAGGAACATGGGGAGAAGTGTTTTGCCCTGCCTGGAAGATTTAGAAAAGGGTACCTGGTAATATGCACCCTGTGATAGACATGAAGTTTAAGTACAGATAAAGATGGAAGTAAGCTGGTCACAAGCAAAAAAAGGAGGACAGGACAGATCATGGGTCATTTAGAGAAGGCAAATGATTCCTTATGTCTACAGCTTACATGCAGGCAGACAGTAGAGAAGATGAGACTAGGCAGGGTAGCTAGGAACAATCAGGGAGGGCTAGATGTTCCCTGTCCAGGGTTTTGTTTTTCTCCTTTGTTCTGGAGAAATTTAAGTAGTTGAAACAGTTAACTTTCCCATTGTTGGGTATGACACCCATCACCCACAGCTGAAAGAAGGAAAAATTTAATTGGCTGGTTTTAAGGAGACTCAGTCCATAGTTTGCTGGCTGTAAGGGTGAAATGGCTTGACAAAGTGTTTTTGGTTCCCTCACTGGAACAAAATACCCAACATGTACAATTCAAAAGCAACAAGATTTACACTCACAATTCAGAGTTTTCAGTCTCTACTCCAGTGGGTACAAAGTAGAAATGGCTTGACGGTAGTCATGATGGAGAAAAACTGCTCATCCTGTGGCATCCGGGAGACAGAAAGAAAAGAAGTAGCCACAGAGAGAGAGATAGAACCTTCAAAGGCCAGCCCAGTGACACCATTCCAACTAAGTTCCATCTCCTAATAGCACATTCAACTATGAACTAGTCAACAGATCAGTCCACTGATGAATATAGTGCCCCCCGGATCCAGTCACCATCCAAAGCCCCACCTCTGAACAAGAAATTTTAGAGGACATTCTATATCTGAGCCATAACATTCTGCCCCACCCTCAAAGGTTCACCTCCACCTCATAATGTAAAAACAGTCAGTTGGACTCTAAGAATTACCAAGGCTCAATGGCCCTAGGGTTGCGGGAAAGACTCCTCTGGGAATCTGCAAACTCTTAGCTGTAAGCCCCTGGAAAGCTAAAGTGAAAGTTAAATATTTCCAACATACAATAGCACAGGATAAACATTCTCATTCTAAAAGGGAAAAATAGGAGGAGAAAAAAAGAATTGTGTTAATGCAAGCCTGAAAACCAACAGGAAAAACGTTATGTCCTGGAGCTCATGTCCAGCAACTATGAAAGGTTGTGATGAGATAAATTTTAAGAGGCTTGGGTGGCCCCACTCCTGTGGCCTTGACATTTGCAGCCTACATGGCCTCACTCTTGGGCTGGCTATATCCACCTCTTGCAATTTTCTTCAGCAGATGTTCCACATTCCTGGCATCTCCATTTCCTGAAGTCTCCACTGCACTCCACTCCCTCAAGTTTTATGCTCACAGCTTCATGTACTGCCCTCTAAGGAACAGGCTTTCTTCCGATATTTGTGCAGAACCCACAATGACCCCATAATTCTTGCAACATGTATGCCTGGAAAATCAGCACCATATCTAGGACACCAATGTCTGCTGCTAGCTTGAGCATAGCCTAGCCCTCTTGGATTATAGATATAATGACTTTTGAATGCTTGTATGGTTGAACTCAGGGAATTACTTCCCTGACTCTGAATGAGTAAGACACTCTGTGGCTCTCTTCTTATAGCAAAGTCTTTTAAAGAAGCTTACTCTTACATTCTTGAGACAGGAAAGGAAGGTTGGGGTCTGGAAAATTCCTAATATGCCTTTAAGCCCTTTTAGTTATTGTTCTAATGCAAAGTACTTGGCTTATTTTATTTTATTTATTTATTTTTTTTTAGTTTTTTTGAGACAGGATCTCGCTTTGTGGTTCAGGCTGGCCCTCAGCTCAGCCTCAAACTCACATCACAATCCTCCTGTCTCTGCCTCCCGAGTGCTGGGATTACAGGCGTGAGCCACCACGCCCGGCACTGTGGTATGTGGTACTGGTTGCTGCTGGGGTGAGTCTTCACGCCCAGTATTGTTATGTTGTTACCGGGAATCGAACCCTGGTCCTTGCGCTTGCAAGACAGGCGCCGGAACCACTGAGCTAACTCCCCGGCCCACTTGGCTTATTTTTAATGTTAGCTTTCTTCAGCAACCATGCCCTCTTTATTATCAACTTTGCAGATACTTTTGTTCTGTTGAAACTGTACACTTTTCACTGCTTTTGTTCCTGGCCTTCACCGAGAGTCTGTCTAATCATCCAGCAGTACTCACACCTCAATCTAAACATTGGGCTGCCTTGAGATTTCCAAAGAGATTAATCAGTCTGCCACCTTTAAATTCAGCCTCACGTACGGTCTTAGGACATGGGCAAAATGAATATAAATTCTGTGCCAAATCTAAAAGCTGATGTGCCTCTAGTCCAGTTTCCTTAGAGTCTTCTTTCCTATCTGAAATCCCCTGACCTTACCCTAGATCCATTCCTATCAGCAATCTAATCTTCTGAGCTATGACTAGAATCACCCAGAAAGCTCTGCTTATGGTACTTAGGACTTTAACTTGCTTCTTTATATTTATCAAACTCTTCCAAATAATTAACAAAAGTTTCTGAACCACATGGGCAAATGCAATCACAACAATGACCCCACTTCTCTGGTACTGATTTTCTGTTATTAGCCAGCTTTCCCATTGTTAGGACAAAATATCCAACACCCACAACATATAGAAGGAGAGATTTATTTGGCTGGGGTTTCCAATGGGTTCAGTCCATGATTGGCCAATTCCAAGGCACAAATGCCATTCTGGAAGGACATGGTAAAGGAAAGCTGTTCAACCCATTGGCAGCTGATGTTGTGTGCCGCAAGTAAGAGAAAGAGAAAGGAGCCAAGGACAAGAGCAAACTCTTCCTGGTCATGTCCTTGGTGACCCATCTTCAACCAGGCCCCATCTCCTTACGGCATATTTAGCTGTGAACTAATCAGTGACCTAATCACTGACAAGCATAACATCTTCCTAATCCAATCACCTTTCAAAAAGCCCAATCTCTGAATTTAGGATTTTGAGAGACATTCTAGATCATCCTAGATCACAAAGCAAAGATGCTCAGTTCACAGTGACCAGAAAGCAAAGCAGGAAACAATGCCAAGCAAAAAAGGCCAAGGGACTAGACATAGAACCCCAAGCTCATACTTCCATGACCCACTCAGACATATCCAAAAATGTATGACACTAATTCCTGAGGTAGATCCCAAAGCCAAACAAGTTAACATTGCAACCTATATAAACATGTTGTGCTTAGACTCAAAGGAAGAGTATAAAAGAGTTAATATATGTGAATTGTTTAGAAAATGACTTAGCACACAATAAATGTTCATTAGATGTTACCTATGTTATCATCCTCATAGTTTTAGTAATATCACTCCCAGGTGATATCACAAAGCACTTGGGAGTAGAGCTAAAGCTCACACCATGGAAAAAGAATATGTCAAAGCTAAGGTAGGGGTTTAGCTTTGACCTTGTACAACTCTGACTGGCTTATGTGATGTTTGGAAGAACCCCATTTTTCCTAATCTCTAAGCAGTGGTCTGTTGCCCTTGAGCAGAGCTCTGAGAAGAAATGCATCTTCTTCTTACTACATTTAATCTTTGCCATGATCAAAGTCATCAAGTGTGGATTCAAGGAAAGCCATAGACATTGCTGGATGCAGTTTCCTCAGAGTACAGATGAGAGAATGGAGCCATAATTTTCAGCCCACTTTTCTGCAGTCATAGCACAGGAACTGCACCTGGACTCAGGGGTCTGGATTCCCAGGGTGGCTTTCTTTGTAATACGCCATGGGCTAGATCACATAGTTTTGGTTAGCATTTAATGATTTTCTCTGGGAGACCTTCCACCTGGCCTAGCGAATGATTACTGTTTATGACTCAGAATTAGAAAGAATTTACTCCATGGTTAAGGATGTCCTAAAATATTCATCTTTTTGAAAGGAAGAAAATCCAAACTTATTCTTTGTTCAGAATCTTTGGATTCATAGGGTCTCCCTCAAGAGACCATAGTAATCCTATGGAAAACATTACTTATTGCTCCCTACCTATTCCTTTTCCAGAAATCAATGTCTTTGTTTTTTTGTTTTTTACTGTCCTAACTAGTTGTTTTGTTTTTTGTTTGCAGTACTGAAAACTGAAACAAGGATTCTCTGCCTCTGAGCTAGACCGCCAACCCCTTTTTATTTCTTAAAAATTGTGTGACAGAGCCCAGGCTGACCTCAAACTTGCAATCCTCATGTCTCAGTCCCTTGAGTAGCTAGGTTCACAAGAGTGTGTCACACAACTAGTTCTAAATCATTTCTAAACTTTCTCTTTCAGAGTTCTTCCTGAGAGTTGTTCCTTAAGAGTTTGTCAAGCTCTATCATCAAAGCTTTGCCTCCACAGGGAGAATACAGGCACCAGGGTACCTTTTCCATTCCTGAAGACTCAGTGGACACAAGTACAGAAAGTGCTGATGGGTTTGTGGCATTGAAACAGCCCTGGTCTCACACATACCAACCAGATGCTGACTTTATTGTCTCCAGAAAGATCTATGTCTATATCATTCCAGTGTATCACCACTAGGCCTACCTCTAGCTTTTATTGTCAACCAGAGCTCTATTTGTACAAGAATGCATTCCATTCTTAATTTAGTTTGGGACAAACCAGAGAGGGAATGCACCTCAAACAAAATAAAATTCCACTCTTCAAAGAAAAGAAACTTGGTTCCAGGCCCCTGGCCAAATTAAACTCATTCTCTTGCTACTACCACCTCCAGATTATACCTCACTTGTTAACTATTTGTTTTCTGCAGTCAAAAGTGGCAAAAATGGGTGAATTTAGAAAGCATGTGTTGACTGTGGAGGGCACTGTCAGTGACTGCTGAGTTGTCCATGTTTGGAGGGAAGGATCTGAGCCAGGATCATTACCAAAAGCATAGCCCTTCTCGTAGATACAAGCGAAATGATTAATACTAGATAAACATCATTATCACTAAACATATAAATAGATGTTTGCTTTGCTGTTGGGCATTCCATGCATAGAGAATGTGGACTGTATTATGTGGCTAATTCTGTTAGAGTGTGGGCAGCCTTATTAGGCAAAGGTAGAGGAAGTACAGTTCCAAATGAACAGAGCCTTCTCTCTCTCCCCCCTTCCCTCTCTCTCTCTCTCTCTCTCTCCCTCTCCTCCTACTTTTCCTCCTGCTCCTGATCCTCCTTCTTTCCCCCTTCTCAATAAAACTATTCTTTAGTGCAATGTTTCTAACAATCCAGTGTGTGGAACTGGGGGAGCCACTCCTGTGATTTATGAATCAGACCCTGGTATGAAATAACAAAATCTGTATGAGATTCTTTCAGAACGAGGTGGTAATTTCTACAGTGGTGGATCGTTTTCACCTTTGCCTGCTCAGTTTAAATACTGAGCTTGTCCCTTGAAGATACTGCATCAGCTTGGAGCAGCCCTGACTACCTCTATAAAGATGTATTACCAAGGGAGAATCTTCCCCACACTGATTGGATCCGAGAAGTAAAATTTTTCCAACTTTCTAATTATGTATTTATAAATACATGAAAAATATCAAACTTTCAGAAATATTACAAGTACACTATAAGTAACTTTTTCCAGACTGTTTAAGAGGACATCAGCTAACTTGATCCCCTGAACAGAGGGAAAGGCATTTGCCCGCTAAACACTCCACATCCATCCAGATCAGCCACTGCGTGGACAGTGGCTGTTACTGCTGCTAACCCTCAGATTCCTTAAAACTTCACAGGATTCTCAATGTTTTTTAGAGCAGAAGGGTCAGTTCAGAATTGCGCGCATTGCTTTTGGTACAGTGTCTCTTTATTCTCCCTGGGTCTTTCCAGGCCTTTTGACATGGATGTCTACAATGCTTATAATCAGGCAGTATGCAGCACATCCTTCAGTCTGAGTGCCTCTGAGGCCCCGTCACCAGGAAGCTTTGGTTGTGTGACTTTGGCAGGAACATCATAGAGATGACACTGTTTCTGCTGTACTCTGTCAGTAGCCTGTGACTTCTGTTTCTCCCCTTACTTCTTATTCAGTGGGAGGCCTTGAAGGAGATAATTTCTCCTCCCTGAAACTAGTAAGTATTTTCAGAATAATTACTTTAAAGACATATAACAAAAACTCTATATTTTAAGACAGCCTAGACTTTGAAGACCTCAATTCCATATTTGGTACCTGGCAGGCCAGGTGCTTGGACAGTACAGTCCCAGTGGAGAGACCCTGCAACAGGAGCATGGGCAGAATTTCAGCAAAAAACTCCTCAAACTGGCCAACTTCCCTTGAGGTAGACAGTGCAAAGGATTTGGGTGAGGTGGAGTCACTGGAAAACTGTCACTGTTTCCTTTTCATTTTCACATGGACTTGTGATACCAGATAAGTAACACAGGGATGATGTAATGTGACTTTTATTAGGGTTTGTCCTTCTCTCAACTCACAACAGCTTTTCAAGAGTCAGGACTTGAATGTAAGAAAATTTAGGGATATGTTTGAAATGACAGAGACAAACTATTAAGAGTTTTCTGATGAAAAATGAGAATAAAAATTCCTCTGAGATGGAGCTTTACTAAGAAGCAACTAGATGTTGGATAAAATGGATGGTTTTGACAGGGTAGCTGGTCAGTTTTCAGTGCCTTATATTGTCTGGAATTCTAGATAATACCAATGCTAATATCATTTTCATTTTGGAAATAAGGTCAATAGGCCTTGAATGACTAGCTCTTCAGCCCTAGAGCCAAAGCCTACATCAGAAGTCCTAACTTCCAGCCTTCAAGGAAGTGCCTCCCTTGAAAGTCAGTGACTGAGTTGACCCTTCTCCACAACATCTCCACCTCCCTTGGATGGAGGACCCTTCAGTTTCTGCAGACATCTCTGAGATTTGCCACAGCTTCTTAATTTTGGTAATTCCCTGGAAGCATAATTCTGTACTTGGTTACTTAGTGGTATCAAGACCAACTTCATCATCACCAAGTGGGACTGACGTCATGGAAATGTACTGACCATGGCCAGTGAGATTTACTAAACAATGAGCTATCTTACTTTATAAAATGCACTGAATAGCCAGAACTTTATTCTCTTGAATTTACTTTGATAATTTGCTTATGTATATTTCTATTTAAATACATTTCCTTACACCTATAATTTCTAAAATTTTCAAGGTTTTCATTACCTTCTATCTTATGATAAATATAGGATACTGATACTTTGCTTATTTGATCAACGTTATTAATTTTTTCTTTTTTTTTTTTTTTTAGTTTTTAGTTTTTTGAGACAGGGTCTCACTTTGTAGTTTGGGCTGGTCCTGAACTCAGCCTCAAACTCAGTAATCCTGCCTCTGCCTCCTGAGTGCTGGGATTATAGGCATGAGTCACCACACCTGGCATTGTGGTATGTGGTTACCAGGAATGGAACCCAGTACCCTGAGCTTGCAAGGCAAATGCCAGAACCACTGAGCTAAATCATCAGTCAACATTATTAATTTTTTAAAAGATTCAATATCCATCTCTAGAGATTTTAGCATTGAGTTGTTCATTTCCTAAAGCTCTTGAATAAATTAGAACTTTTAACATTTCATTTTTGGAATTATACTCCATGATGTAGACAACCTATGTAATATATCTGTATGTGTATATTGCCATGTTATGTCTAAAATATTCTGGTGAATCAAGAAAGACCTACAATATAAAGACCTTAAAGGTAAAATTGGGGACTACTACATGTCCAAAACTCATGCTTTCTCCAGGCATGGTGGTGCACGCCTGTAATCCCAACACTCAGGGGGCAGAGGCAGGAGGATCACTGTGAGTTTGAGGCTAGCCTGGGCTACATACTGAGTTCAGGACCAGCCAGAGCTACGAAGTGAGACCCTGTCAGAAAAAACAAACAAAAAAGAAGAAATAAAAATCATGTTTTCTAGTCAAATCAGGTTCCAGTTTTTCCCCTAGGAAATATAGTATCAGGAGGATGAAGAACATATGAGAATTCCCTTTTCCATGGTCAGCTCCATAGAAAAGAGGTGTTAAAAAGAAAACTGGAGCAAATAAGGATCAGTGTGTGTGTGTGGTGGGGTTCAGCCATGAAGAAAGGAAGAAATCCTGCCTGAAAAGATCAGATGAGAACTGTTGCTGGAGGTGGGGAGCAGGAAATACCCACAGAAACAGAGTTCAGAAATTGGTGCCAGGAGGTCCAAGCAGCTAAAGCAGAAGTTGCAAGGAGAATGGCTAAGGTGTTCTCTGAGTCCAACAAGTAGAATACACACACACACACACACACACACACACACACACACACACACACACACACACACATTCCCAGACCCTCTGAAGAGCCTCAGTTTAGGACAGCTCCAGTGAGAAGTGCATATGGCAAGAGTGATCAGGAAGGGAGGGTGGGGAGCAAGTTGCAAAGAGGTAGGAGCCATGCTAACAAGCTAGCCCCGGCCTGTGGTATTGGAGTCAATGAAAATCAAACACAGGGCAGTAATTTTGTTCAATTGGTCTGCATATCTGGGACTATTTTTGTGTGGTATGGTGCCAGAAAGCTGTTTTGCAAAATCATGATTAATCAGGCCAGAGCCACACCCATCTCCTTCCCTGCTATCTCCCTGCTGTGCTCTCTTCAGGGTGTGGCACACAATAAATATGTGTTGGATGTATGGTGGAATGAGGGAGTGCAAAGAACAATTACTGAATGAATAAAAGAGTTGCATTCATTTCTTCAAAGACAAACCACAGCAGAGAAATCATTGCCTGTTCATTAGGAGGCCAGGAACCAATAAGCAAGCAGCATATGTCAAAAAGGAGGCTTCACAATCTCTCCAAATCTCTGCTTCCAACTTGAATAGGTATGATGTGGAGTGGACCAGTCTCACTCATGGATGGCTACATATTAGAATCACTTGAGGAGCATTGAAAATATCACACTGAGGAAAGGCAAACAACCACATGGAAACAATCAGGAAAACTCAGAAGATGGAAAATTCTATAAACAAGTGAACTGATTTCTTCCACAAGAGAAAAGTAAAAATCAAATGAGGGATTGGTACAGATTAAATGAGTGGTAAGGAGGTTCCTACCCTGAGGTAATGTACAAATCTTCTTTGAATCTTGATTCAAAATCAGTCAATCAGTACAACTATAAAAAGACATGCTTAAGCCCGTCTGGGATATCAGTGCATGGAGAGGAGTTATTAGATGATATGATTACCCAGTACTAAGTAATTGGCTAGGTGTGATGGCAGCTTTGTGTGTGTGCATAACATACACATAACTAACACGAGCACAGTCTTCACCTGTTAAAGATAACTGCAAAGGTATTGCAGTTAAAATCACACCCTGCTTGTGGTTTGCCTCAAAATACTCCAACAGCACCAACCAGGCAGTGATGGAGAAGCAGGGGCCCTAAATGGATCAGGAAACTGATCATTACTGAATATAAATGATGGTCTCAAGAGAGCACATTATATGATTTCTCTCTTCGTATTTTTGAAGCTAGATTTTTGTCTTAAAGATATGGATATTTGGGCTATATAGTAGACTAAATACAGATAGTAATTGAGGGAGAGAAGTTAAAGCCCTTAGTATCAATATTGGTTAGACCTTGAATCCTGGAGATTCTGATGTTATGATTAGATATGTGAACCACTGAATTATTACATATATTTGATTCTACTAAAATAACTAGCCAGTGATAAATATGGTGTCTACATATTTTCTCCTCAGCATTTAAAAGGACTTCCTGCAGCAAGGGAAAGAACTTGTAAGCTTAGCATCCCATGAGGGTTTTCCCCATATATGCATATATTTAATTAAAATTGTAATTTTATATTATTTTAGATCTACATGCAATTGTAATGAATAATACAGAGATCTCCTGTAATCTTCACCTGGTTTACTCCATTTTGCCCAATTATAGAATAGTATTGCTATTGGGATGGATACAATGACTCAAACAAGATGCAGCACATTTTCACCGTTACAAGAAAATCTCACGTGCTATTTTCATAACCACACACACCTTCCTTTCACCTCTTCAGGAACCACTCCTAACCACTACTGCATTCTTCATCTCTATAATTTTCTGAATTTTCAGGAATATTATATTAATAGAGTGAAATAATGTAAACCTTTTACAACTGGCTTTTTTTTTTTTCACTTAACATTACTCTTTGAAAATTCTTCCAGGTTGTTGCAAATGTCAAGAGCATGGAACTTTTCATTGCTATATAGTATTCCATTGTATAGATGTGCCAGTGTTCACTTAACCATTCATTTGTTGTATATATGCTTTCTTTGAGTATTGCTTCTCTCTTCCAGTTTCTTAACATAAGACTTTAGATTCCTGATTTAAGGCTGCTCCTCCTCTTCTTCTTCTATCTTTCTTCTTCTTCTTCTTCTTCTTCTTCTTCTTCTTCTTCTACTTCTTCTTCTTCTTCTTCTTTCATCCTCCTCTTCTTCTTCCTCCTCCTCCTTTGTTTCTTTCTTCTTTTCTTTTTTCTTCCTCCACCTCTTCCTCCTATCTTTTCTTTTTCTCATCTTTCACACTGCTGGGGATAATACCTAGGGCTTCACAAATACTGGTCAGTTCTTTAATATTGAGCTATGTCCCCATCCACTGACATTTCTTATTGTTAACGTAAAATTTATTCTAAAAATTTCCTTGTCAACATGGTTTCAATGTGTCAAATATGGAAATTTTGAAATGCAGTGCTTTTTCATTCAGTTCAATAACTTTTGTTAATGTCTCCTTCAGATTTTCTCTTTTATCCATGTACTACTTAGAAGTGTGCCATTAGAGTCCAAGTTTTGGAGATTTTTCTGTTACCTTTCTGTTACTGATTTCTAGTTTTACCCCCATTGCAGTTAGAGACTACACTATGTATAAATGCAACTCTTCTAAATTTGTAATGTTTGTTTTATGGTCCGGAACATGGTCTGCTATCATATACATTCCCTGGTCACCTAAAGAATGAATGTCACGCTGTTGTTGGGTGGAGCATCTACAAGACATTCCCAGTCACTATGGCTGGTTTCTTCTCTGTCCTTGCTGACTTTTCTTCTAGTTGTCCTACTAGAAGGCTTTATGATCGGGTATTATAAATTTCAGCCACAATTAGAGCTGTGTCTACCTTCATTTCTGTTCTGATTTTGCTCAAAATGGCTTTATTTAACATTAATATAGTCACTGCTGCTTTCTCTTAATGTTTGCATCATATATCATTTTATAACCTCTTAAATTTGTCCATATCATTATATTTGAAGTGAATTTTTATAGTTAGTGTATAACAGGATTATATTTTTAAGACTATTCTGCTAATCTCTGTCTATAAACTGTTGTATTTAGGCTTTTGATATTTAATATAATTACTGACATATTTCAAGTTAAGTTCTTTTTCCTTTTATCCTATGCTATTTTAGCATTTTTTGAATTCCATTTGAGTTTCATTTATATGTAATATTTTGGGGTATATACTGTTTTATAGCTTTTTTAGGAGCCGCTGTAGGCATCATATTGCGTATATATTTATATTTTAAAAATAAATTATCATTCTCTGAATGTCACCAACCCACCAATTTGAGTGAAATATAGAAATCTCACTTCCCTTCAAGTCTTGCATCATTCTCATTTATAATTGACTTAAATATTTCTTCTACATACATTTAGACCCATCTCAGCAAAAATTACTTCAAACTTCAAAAAATTACTTCAACAAACATACTTTTAAAACTTAAAAGAAGGAAAATTCACTATATTTAGCCATATTTTCACTTACAATGTACACCATTCCTTTCTCATGTTTAAGATTCTTCCTCTTTTCTTTTTTGTTTAGCTTATTCTGTTAGCCACTTTCAGGATGCCCCTACTGATGACAAATCTCTTGGTTTTCCTTCATCTGAAGTTTGACTTCCCTCTCATTCTCAAAGGAAATTTTTTTTTGCTGCAAATAATATTCTTTGTTCACAATTCTGGAGGTTTTCGGCATCTGAAAAATACGCTATTTTCTCTGGCCTCAATATTTTTTGTGAGGAACTCTTTTGTGAGAAATCCTTTTTTGTGAGAAATCCTTTTTTTGAGTTTTCCTTTGCCTTTAATTTTCAGAAACCTAATTGCCATAAGTATTTTGGCCTTTTTTGAGTTTTCCTGCTGTGGTTCAGTAAGCTTCTAAACTCTGTAGGTTTGTGGCTTTTGCCAAGTTTGAGAGATTTTCAGCCATTATTTCTTCTTGTACATGTTCAGCCTTTCTCTCTGATATGACATGAATGCTAAGTCATTTTTATAATCCCACAAGCCTTTGTGGGTTCCATTCATTTTTTTCCATCTTTTTCTTCTGTTGTTCAGATTGTAGTTTCTACTGTTCTGTCTTCTAATGGATTGAGTCTTTTCTCTTTATTTTCCATTCTGCCATTGAGCCAACCCATTGATTTTTTTTTTAAATTGGCTATTATATATTTGGTTCTGAATTTTCCATTTGGTTTTTCTTTAATCTTTTATTTCTTTGTTGATATTTTTCTCCTTTTTTTGCTTGGATTTCCATCTTTTCATTTGTTTCAAGTGTATTTGTCATTGTTCATGGGAGCACTTCTATGATGGCTGCTTTAAAATCTTTGTTAAGTAATTCTAACATCTCTGTCATCTTGATGTTGACTTCTGTGGACTGTCTTTTTCTTCATCCAGCTTGTGATCTTCCTGGGTCTGAATATGACAGATGATTTCTTATTGAAGCTTAGATTTGGAAAAGTACTATATTATAAGTCTCTAAATTATATTTAACCCACTTGTTAGTTCATTTCCTCTGACACTCCAGGGGTAGGGGCAGAAAGGATGCTGCTTCACTGACAGGCCAGAGAAGAAGCCCAGGTCTGCCAAGCAGCATCCACTGTCAGTCAAAGTGGGAAAAGTGCTCTCCTCACTATCACTGGGGAGGGACAGAGTTATGATCCCACTGTCCCATCTATACTGATGCCTCCTTGCTAGAGTTGGAGGTGTACTTACAACTTCTGTACTTCTTTGTTTGTGGCTCCCATTGACACCACAGGGTGGTAGTAGTGTTATCTCTGGGCATGTGTGATAAGCCTGACTTTTTCCATAAGGTCCTGTTATGGCTTAGATCTCCAGTGTTCCTCATGAGGAACATTGGTTTGGAGGTTTGGAGGCAGGGTCTTTGTACATGATTGGATTACAGGGACACTATTCTCATCAGTGGATTAATCCACTACTGAGTTCAGAGTTGAAAGTCTTATTAGGAGGCAGAGCTCTGTTAGAGAATATGAGTCACTACAGATGTGCCTGTGGAATCACCCTCCCCACCTGCCTCTTGGCTGCCACCATGAGTTGCTTAGCTTTTCTCTACCAGGCCCTTCTGCTTTGGCGCCAACATACTATGGATTAAACTCTCTGAAACTGTGAGCCAAATAGGCTTCTTCTCCTTCATGTTATTGGTATTTTATCCCAGTGATAAGAAAGATAACCAAGGCAGTCTCCTTTGACCTCAGCAGGGAAAGGGAGGAATCCCTCATTGCAAGGTGAGGGTGAGGTGGAAATACAGGCTCTCCATTTTACTGGCAAAGGTTTGAACAGGACTACAGTTTTCACAAGGTGTTTGGAGCAAAAATAGAATGTCTCTTTTTTTGGTCCTTTGGCTAGCAAGAGCAAGCTCTTACTGTCTCCACCCACTGGCACTTTTGGGTAGCCAGGCCCTAGAGCTCTAAGCCTGGAGTCCAAGAGATGGATAGACAGCTGAGAGACACTTCATTATGTTATTCCTCATGCTTTGAAGTCCCCACTTGTCTGTATTATAAGCCTTCTGAGTCCAAAAGAGTTTGTTTTATATGTAATATCCAAGGTCTTTGGTAGGATTTAGTGGAAAGAATTGGAAAAAGTATGGTCACCCAACTTTCCAATAGGATGTGCTATTTTATAATATTTGATTCTTATAAAATAGTATAGGTTAATATATGTGCATATAGGCATGTGTACATTATAAACCTCAGCAGCATGAATGCTGCTGGGAGTCAGCTTGGGATCTTATTCATGTAGGCCAGTACACTAACCTTCCCCTGAGTTCCCAGCCCATAATTCTTTTACAGTGATAACTATGCAGTGCTGAGTTGGTCACTTCCCTCATCAATGAAGTTATGTCACAGTTAAGAGTAGGGAGTTCCGGCATTGTAGGGTCACACTATAGATAATAAGAATGTGCTATCTATTTCAAACAGCTAGAAGCAAGGAGTGAACATTTTCATTGTAAAGAAATGATAAACATTTGAGCAGATGAGTGTACATTTAAGCATTACAAGATACATATGTGTATTAATGCAGTGCATGGCATAAAATATATAAAAATTTTATAGATCATTCAAAAATAAGTTTATAGTAAAAATAGTAAGCTGTTTTTCTTCTTAGGAAAAATGAAACGCTCATTGCTCAGCCGTGAATTAGTTCCCCCTCTAGCTGACCACTTATGTCTAACCTGCACGACCCCAGAAATGTCCTTTGGTTCTAGTACCGGCCAATGGCAGAATTTTGCTCCCATGACCCAGGCAGCATATCATGGTCGACTGTTATTTTAAAGCCACTTTTCCTCTGTTCTGACATTTCCTGCCATATGTCAATAGCAGGAATGGCACTGCCTTGCAGCTGCAGGCCTGTGGGGTGGTGACTCAGGATAACTACAATAAACACTCTTCTGAGCTCAGGACAGCCGCAGGCTGCTTGAGCACTGGCCTCTGTCCTGGGGCCTCTTTCTTTTGTCTTGTGCCGCATGCTTTCTCCTTCTCTGTGCATGTGATGTATCTACCCCCTCATTTTCTACTTGGATGAACATCAGCTGTCTGGAAGAAGCCTCCCAACAGCTGTCTTGTTCAGAGAGCTGCATCAGGTACACAGAGAAAGGAACATCTGAATAGGACCAGGACCCTGACTAGGAGACGGTTCTGATAGTCCCCAAAGCAGCAGCTGGCAGGTCTCCAACCTGACCCCATCTCTTCTTCTTCTCCGGGGGCATCTGGTAACCTACTGGCTCTTCTTTTGCCCTTGCTCCACATTTGCCTTTTCCCTTGGCAGCTTTCCATTGGGTTTCTGGGAAGTAGCAGGGTACATACAGGATGTGGACTTCATACTATTATTGAAAGGATGAGAGCCTCTGAGGGTCAGCGGATGCCACACGGAGCCATCCCCCACAGCATCGGCCCCATCGGCCTGCTGATTGTGGCCTCAAACTCCCCCAGCATGTGGGCTGGCTGCAGAGAGGCTGAACAGCAGGACTCCACGCTCTGTCTACTCCAGCTGGCTGATTCTGGGAAAAGACCTAAACAAGCCTGTCTAAGAACAAAGGATTACAACTGCAGTTTCTTACCTGCTGAGAAACACTGCAGCTGGCTCCACATCTGAAGCCCTGTGACTACTCATTCCCCTTTCTGCTCCAGCATCAGAGGGACACTTGGAAGCACCTTGGACTTCCTGAGCAGGGGAGCCTGTACTGGCACAATGCCTATCCTTACTACCTTGTGACCTTGAGCACAACCCTTTTGTCTTTGAGCCTCAGTTTTCCCTGAGTCAAGAAAGTGGGGCTGTGAAATCTGTTATGGTTTGGATCTAGACATCTCCAAGAGCCTCAAGCACTCTGAGGCTGGATTTTGGGAAGTGACTGATTTATGGGGAGCTACAACCAACTTGCTGTTAGGAGGTGTGACCTGGCTGGTGGTCATATCTCTCTGTGCAATTCCTCCCTCTCCCTTGCTTCCTGGCTACCATGACATAAGCATCTCTCTTCCGCCGAGACTGTCCCACCATACGGTTGTGTGGTGAAGCCTTCAGAACATGAAGTTTTTCTGAACTGCGAGTCACAGTAAGTCTTTCCCCCTTTAAATTGTCAGTTACTTTGTCTCAGCAACAAGGAAAATGACTGAGTTAATATACCTGTTCTACAACAGGCTCTGTATTAAAGAAGATGAAGGAATTCTTTAGTATAGCATCATTGGTATTGCAGTGTTGTTATGGAAATAATACTGTAGCTGAAAAAGAAGAAATAAAAAGCAGGGGAGAAAGGCAAACAACAGGATTGGCATAATGGTGGTAATTGATAAAAGATGATGCTGGGCATGGGCATCTATTACAGTACATTTTCTATCTTTTGTTCTATTTGAAATTCTTCATCATGAAAATTAGAGTGGCTAGGATGTAGTTCACTGTTACACCAGTTGCTTAACACACCAGCCAGTTCCCTGGGTCCAATCTCCAGCATCACCAAAAGCATAAAACAAAAACCAAGAAAGTTTGTATCCATTTTACATTTCAATAGTAGCAAGACAATGAATGGAAGATAGAAGTACCCTTGCAAGCAATGTCTTGCCTTAGAAGAGAATGTTGCCCACTGGTTCTGCAAATGCAGAGAAGGCACCTTTGTCCTTGCTGAGTTTGGCAGACTGTGCTGCACCCCCAGTTACCAACTAACTTGGACCCCAGCCTCACACAGCCTCCAAGTGCGAGGAGATCCAGAGCTTCCCATGGGGTCTGAGGCAGGATGGTGCAACTGTCCCTAGCAGGTTTCAGCTCCTCTCTGCTGCAGGTGAGGATGTTTCTCTGCCACAATTCTTCATCCATTTCCTCTCAGTTCTTACTTCCATTTTCTGTGGGAGATTCTTCATCTTCCTGGATTGTCTTGAGTTTGTCCTCAGACTATCAGATGGAAGAGAGATGAGGCCAATAGACATGGGAAGCCCAGGACACAGAGAGCTGAGTGGAACAGAAGTCAAGGCCCCTTACTGTGTCTGCTGAGGCCTCTGGGCTGCAGTGGCTGTCAGTGCATCGAGCTTCAAGAGAGAGTAATGTGCCTGCTGCTGATTCTGCAAAACTGGCAGACTGTCCCCAGTCCCAAAGAAGCAGGGTTGGTGATGAACGCAGATAAAGAGTTACAAAACGGAAAAAAACTTGAGGCTAGACAGAAAATCAGCAGCATCTCAAGGCCTAACCTGACCTCTTGGTGCTTCCCAGGTGGAGAGGATGAGTCCTTAAACTTAAGGTTGAAAAATGAGATGAACATGAGAAGGAATTGCAGCAAGGCTATACCATCTGAGTCTGACTTACTCCCTGTAACATGGTCTCAAGATCCATCAATTTTCCTTCCTGCAATATGATTTTATCCTTGTTATGGCTGCATAATACTCTGCTGCATGTATCTACCACATTTTCTTTATCATGGAGCTGTTGATGAGCTTTTGGGCTTTTCCCACAACTTGACTATCATGAATTGTGCTGCTAACAATGGGGATAAGTGTATCACTATCATAAACTAGAGGTTGTGAACAAGAAGCAAATGATGGTTAAACTAACACCAGGCAAGAGCTCCCTGCCTGGTGTGCATAGAAGCCAATTTCTGTTTGCACATGAAAGAGTTCTATTTTAAGTCATCCAACAAGGAGGTGAGAGGTACTCTCTGATGGGCATACACACACAGAAAGAATTTAAGAAACTGGGGATGAAGGGAAATGGGCCTGAACCCCATGTTTTGGAGGAAAATAGGACCGGGGAGGCTGCAGATACTTCATAACTGGAAGTCTTCCAGTAGTGGAAGTCTCCACTACTCTGATCTGAGTTGATCTAGGCCTGGCCTAGAGCCTTCTAATCTAGGTCAATGAGGTCCTGTTCTCTTCTTCAGGTTCATATCCTTTTCTGAGGCCTTAGGGTCAGAAAGCTTGTGACATCATCTCAGGACCAGTCCCAGCATTCTGTGACTGCGTCCTGATGAACAGCTTGCATAACAGTTTTTCCAAACAGTGAAGTTGTCATTTTATGGCCAGGTTTCAGAACCACAAAACAACCCAGGTAATTGACAGAAAAAGACAAGAACGCTTTTTTTCCACAGTGATCAGGAAAAAAACTAAACAGCTCTGGATCAGTACACTGGCATTCATCCAGGGCAAAGGATATTTTCAAACATCCAGAAGTTCATTTTTATTATTCCCTTCCACTAACAGGAAACTCAGTTTGCTTCCTAGGTCCAATGGAGTGCCCATCACCCATGTTTCCTGTGTTTATTTTGGATGGTTGAGTCTAATGTTACTTCTTCCTGTGACTTTTATTTCTTACTATAGAGTTTATTCTGTCCACATTAGTAATGTTAGTTTATTTTGCATAAGCTTTATAAAAGACAGACAGTACAAACTCATTAGAAATGTTAACACTTAATGCCAGAAGACAGCCCTCCTCTAGAAAACTGGAAACATATTAAGCTCACGCTTTACCTTGCAGTAGAGTACAGCCTGCTCCCAGTGGCTGCCTCTACTTCCTGGCCCCAGAGCGCTATCCTCCTGCTTCCTTTCTGTCTCTCAAGGGCCCCCAGAGTGGTCTCATGTGCCCTCTGGCTTTCATCCCTGCTGACGGCTTTGCCAGCATCATGTCCATGGCTGTTTCTTTCTGCTGAGCAGAGCTCCCGCCCAGTTGATCCTGGACATCGCCAGTGTCCACTTGAGATTCCCAACTTACCTCTGGCACCTCCACCTTCTCTCCTTCTCATGTCTTCCAGCACCATGTACTCCTGCCTGTGTGAGACACTTGAAAGCTAGGCCAGGCTGCTGCTGCCTCCTCCTCTCTCTTCCTCACCAGACTCTCTAGGAGGCTGTTTGCGTGCTTCAGAACCAAGCAGCATCCCCTGGCCCTTGATGTCTCTCACTCATACTTCCTTTCACTCACCTGCTACCCCTTTTTCCATCAGTGTCTGTTTGAAGTACTTAACAGTTACATTTGCATTGGGAACTGGTTCATACTCAATCATATTCTGATCATCTAATCACTTTACCCCCCACACCCTTCCCCTTCCTCCTTTCCTTTTCCCTGATCTCTTCCCCATGTCTGAAGAACTGCTTTTTTGTTTGCTGCCATCTCTCCTTTATTTTACACTTCCCTTTCTGAACTTCTCATATAAGAGGAACTATGCAGTATTTAACTTTCTATGTCTGACCCTGGAATCAATTGCTGCCAGTGCCTCAGAAGCAATTTCTTTAAATCGTCTATCATTGCTTTATATTTAAAAAAATAAACAGTGTTTTTTGTTTTTGTTTTGTTTTGTTTCGTTTTGTTTTTTGTTTTTGGGTTTTTTTTTTTTTTTGCTGCTTCTTGACGAATCCACATTTTTTATCAGTGTGCAAGACTTTGTGCTCAGGCTCCCAGCCAGCCTCTCCAGGTCACCTGCCCCTTCTTACCCTGGCAATCAACCCCTGGGGTCCACCCTACACTTTGCACCCTCGCTGTCATCTGAGCAGACACAGAATTCCTGGTCCTCTGCCTCCACACACTTTTAGTCCTCTACCTGAAGTGCCTCAGTCCTTCCTCTCAGTTTTGTCCTTTACAAGAAGAAAAATTATACTAAGCAGCCCCACAAGACCTGCCTACTCCATTTTCTTTTATTTAGTGAGCTTCTACTGTGTTCCAGGCATAGTCTAGGCTTTAGGGGTACAGCTGATAGAAAATCCAGCCCTCAGTGAAGGGAGACATGAAAATAGGCATAAAGAAAAATATATCCTATGTGTGATTGTGATGATGATGCATAATGTATAGAAAAACAAAGCAGAGGACAGAGATACACAGTAAAGGAGGTAAAGGGTTTTCTCTACTCTAACCCTTTGCCCCAAGAGGGGACAGGCTGTATGCCCAGGTCTGTTCTGACTTTCTGTGGTTGCCATGACATAATCACCAGGGAGTGACTCTTAGAAACAGAAATTTGTTTTCTTATAGGTTCTGGGGGCTTGAAGAACAACATCAGGATGTCAGCATCTGTCTGAATGTCAGCCTGTGATCCCTCTGACATCCCTAGGGAATGTCTTCTTTCCACTTTAAGGGAGTTTTGGCAACTTAGTGACTTGATGAGATCCCATCTCTGGAAAAGGGGTGGAAGCAGGGGCTGCAGCTCTGGGCAGAGACCTTGGTTCAGTTCCCACAACTGTACCCTGACCAGAAAAGCAAACAGGTGAAAGGTTCAATCCCTACAACTGCACAGCGACCAGGAAAGCAAACTGAGAAGGATGTTGTCAAACTGAAATGGAGAAGAAGCTATAAGCTGTAATGAGCTAGGAAAGGTCTTTACTCAGGGAACACAAATTCTAAGGTGAGAACAGCAGGGAAACACTAAGGACAGGATTTAAACATGGAGCAGTGGTTGAGCAGGGGCCATCATGATAGAAATGGTGGATCTCAGCCAGTTTGAGAAAACACAGGAACTGTTTCTTCACAAAGCCACTTCAGGGCAGTGTTATGCTGGTGAGTCTACCTGGCAACAGTTTCCATGTCAGAAATGTCATTTTGGCCCCGGGCCTCTTCCCATGTTTTCTTTAGAAAAGGAAGGCTTTAGAGATAAATACTTGTTTATTGTGTATGCAGTAAGACAAATGAACATAAATAAAGAGCAATGACACTTTATCAGTGCCTGCTAGATTGCTCCCTGCTCCATGGTATAAGAGTTGCCAGCACCCTTGTTGCAAAGGCCTTGGACTTTTGGTGCCATCCCCTGGGCTGAAGCCTGCAGTCCCATGCTAGTGTGTTTATTTTTGATGTGTCTGTTGTCTACTTCCCTTTCTGGTTAACTTTAGTCTGATTAAACAACAATTGATTCTCACCTCCACCATTCAGATGACTGGGAAGATTTAGTTAGTTCTTAAACAGTACTTAATACACACACACACACACAAATGTTTCTGTTTAAGGGACAAAAAATAATCACACATTTTTCTACATCAGAGCTATCTTCATGCTAATCTGTGTTTTCAGTTTAATTTCACAAAGAAGAAAGTATTCTACTTACTAGGAGGAATAAGAAAGCATTCAAATGAATTTAAAAGATAGTACTTTCTGACTTTACAAAGAAAGCAGTGCTGGGTTAGCAATATCAAACTTTAAAAACAAAACTTTCCAAATGCCATGGTAACCAAGGGCATCTTCTGGCTCAGATCACCCTAACAGCACAGGGCGGTGCAGGACACATGGAGCCCACTCACATCGCCCGCTGCCTGTGCCATCCTTGTGGCGTGCAGGCCTGGCCTCCAGCTCTCCACGTCTGCATCCCTCTGTTCTGACCCATGATTCACTCACAGACCTGGTTGTGTATTCTAGGGCCTCCCCAGCTTGGTGCTGCTGTCACACACACCCCAGCAGGATGAGCTCTGTGCCCCTGTGTGTAGTTTCTCAGGGGAGTCTCCCCCAGGTTCACAGAGACCTCCTGTGCAGCTGCCCTCAGCAGTCACACAGCTTAGTTCTCCTTTCTCACCTCGCTTCTCTATCTGACTCTCCTTCATCTCAGAACTCCTCTGTTCCAGTCAGCTTCCAAAGGGACCTGAACTGAGACGAGACAAATATCTTTGATGACTCGTATTTAAACTTGAATAATGATTTTCAGTATCTTTAATCTTTGGCAAAATATTTGAGTCAGTCACTCATGGCTCACTAAAGCTGAACCCTCTCACTGAACATTAAACGTCTCCATGTTTTCTTACTGATTTCTCTGTTAAGTACTTTGGGCATCAAAAATTATCATCATGCTACTTGATACCTCAACTGGTACTAAACCAACCAAAAGGACAAACAGCTCCGAGTATCACAAAGTGGCTTAGAAATTAGAAGAAAACCATAGCTCATGGTTGTTTGGGACATGAACTTCTTACAGTTTATCTTTCCTGGCTCTCCTCTCTTCCTCCTCCCACTCTCTCCCAATCCTTCTATTTTATAGCTTGGACAGAACTCCACATCTCAAGTTGTGGAATCTGACTTCTAGGATAGCTACTGGAAAGGGTGAGGTCAGGAGCTCCCTGGTGCGTGGTACTGTGCCCTTGACAGAAAGCAGATTGGAGGGAACCCTTCCTTTCATGGGACACTGAGAAGGGTGAACCCTCCCCATATTCCTTCCTGTGAAGCCCTGATGTCCAGCGAATAGCACCTGAGTCAGGACTGTGACTCAGGGTTCCTGTGGAGCTGGCTGCCATGCATGACCTCACCCTTGTCTCCTTTCCCTCCTCCTCAGAATGTGTCAGTGTCTCAACCCTACCTCAGGCTCTGCCTCTAGAAGATAGACATGGCCCAGGGCAATGATACGGTTTCTCTTCATGGGTTTGCTCCTGTCTGTTTTACACATGTTCTTCTCCAGAATGAATATCTACTGTGCCTACTCTTTGCTTCTGGAATATTTTATGTAGAGTCAATGTGTATTTGCTTAGAAACTTTAGACACTTTTAAGGTTTGTAGCAACTCTGATCTTTAGAGTCTAGATTCCTTTGATCAGGTATTAGGTGCTTCAGATCAGGAACGATTTGCTAGGAGACTCTATTGACAACATGTTTGGATTTTTATAGATTCAGCAGGGATTCATTTGTGGACCTCAGTGTCAGATGAAAAGTGAGAAATGGAAAGATCAAATTTACTTCATTTCTGTTGTGAACTAAACAGCAACTTCAGAAGTATGAAGTAAGTTATTCACATACCCACACAGAGCTGTTGTTGGCACCATGAGATGTGAGTAATTTCTTTCTGGTGCACATAAATCTTTAACACTTTATGGTTAAGTCTCTACAATCCAAGAAGGTTCCAGAAGGGTCAGTACCATCACTGATCTTCTCCTTTGGGCCCAGAGATGCTCTTTGGCCATATTCTAATGGGGAGACTAACACCCCCACCCCAGAACCCTGAAGCCCTCTGGCCATTAACCCAGGTGCTTTTTTTCTAATACTAGTTTGGAATTACAGTGTATTTTATCTTAGTTCATGGGATGATGGTAATGGCAGCTGATAGGTTGTGGTTTTCTAAAAGTTACTAATCCTAATCTTTGTTTCCTCACTTTAAAAAAATGTGTGTTGATATATTACAGCTATATTTATTTATGGCATACAAAGAGATGCTACTGATTTTCAAACACAGTATGGAATGGTCAATCAAACCAACCAACCCACCCATCAGCTGACATATTGAATGACTAGCAGTGAGAATTTTGGAAAGTCATGCTCCAGCCACCCCGAGACATACAGTGCTTAACCCTCAGCTTTCAGCTGTATTCACCATACTACACAACAAATCTCAAAACAATCAAATTTCCTCTCCTGCCCGAAGCCTGTATCCTTGATCTTCATCTCCCCAGCCCCTGGTATCACCTTTTCTCTGGTCCACTCAAGTGAGGATAAGAGGTAGCTGTTTCTTGTTTTTTTTGTATTTTTTTTTTCTTAAGTTTTTTGAGACAGGGTCTCGCTTTGTGGTTCAGGCTGGCCCTGAGCTTAGCCTCAAACTCACATCACAGCAATCCTCCTGCCTCTGCCTCCCGAGTGCTGGGATTACAGGAGTGAGCCACCACGCCTGGCACTGTGGTATGTGGTACTGGTTGCTGCTGGGTGTGAGTCTCCACGTCCAGTATGGTATGTGGTTACCGGGAATTGAACCCGGGTCCTTACACTTGCAAGACAGGCGCCAGAACCACTGAGCTAACTCCCTGGCCAAGAGGTATCTGTTTCTATGCCTGGTTCATTTCCTGTAGACAATAGCCTCCAGCCCCATCTATACAGCAAATGACAGAATTTCCTTTTTAGAAGATGAAAAGCATGCTGTTGTGTGCCTGTGCCATGTTTTCTTTCTCTATTCTTCAGTTGACTCCATTGTTGGTTACTGTGTGTGGGTGGCACTGCATGGCAATGCAGACATCTTCAACACCCTGGCTTCAGACTGATGCATAAATTATCCCAGAGGAGGTATCCTGTGGTAGTTGTTTTCAGGTTTTGGAGGAGACTGGATTATTTTCCATAATGGCAGCACAGCACTAATTTACATTCCTACCGACAATGTGCTTGGGCTTCCTTCCTTCCACATTCCTCCTTTTTGTGAACATCTTGTGGGACATTAAAGTCTGAGAATAGTGTTTTATCCTGTTGCTCTGTACAGTGGTTTCTTCTAGTGTCCACCCCCAGGTGAGGTTTGTGGGCTATGTGATGAGCAAGCTGCCCAAGCTCTTTTAAGACACTTCTACAAGTGAGAGGCACATGTGAATTCCCCCCCACTCAAAGTTGTTTGATCTTATTCTGACTTTTTTTTTTTTGAAAAAGGGTCTCGCTTTGTAGTTCAGGCTGGCCCTGAGGTCAGCCTCAAACTCACATCACAGCAATCCTCCTGCCTCTGTCTCCCAAGTGCTGGGATTACAGGTGGGAGCCACCACTCCCAGCATTGTGGAATGTGGTACTGATTGCTGCTGGGCGTGAGTCTCCATCCCAGTATTGTATGTGGTTACCGGGAATCGAACCCAGGCCCTTGCACTTTCAAGACAGGTACTGGAACCACTGAGCTAAATCCCCGGCCCCGATCTTATTCTGTCTTGACAAGGAAAAGATCCAAATATTTGAAATCATTTCATTTTTTTTTTCTAAAAGATCTTGATCATAAGGCCTCTTTCTTGTGTGAAAAGCATACTCTTGGGGAATTTTGTCTTTGGATTATATTATGCTGGTGAGTCATAAGAGCAACACAACTTAAAGCTACTTCTGAAACATTTGAGATAAACTCAGAATAGTGATCTTAAATATAAGCAAAACATGGCAACTGAGGAATGATAAGAAGGTTTTACATTGTAGTTATGAACATTTGGTCATTAAATTTTTGTACAGTCATATTTTCTGCATGGTGACAGAGAAATAAGGGGAGAAGCTGGCCTTGTGTTCTGTTCCCAGATGAGGACAGAAGAAAGACATAAGGCCTGGTCAGACAGCTGTGCAAGCTAGGGGACTTTAGAGCCCCATTCTGGACACATGGCAGCCTCAGCAAGGTGTTCTCTAGGCCCAGCCTCAGGAAAGTCACCTGCAGGTTCAGGAAGGGATCTGACATCTAGAGAATCCTTCCCTCCCCTGAGGGAAGAAGTTTGTTCATGCTGAAGGTATATTGTTGTCTAAGCAACACCAAAAGCCCTGGATCCATCAACTCTCTTTCCCCCTAGTTATCACTTTGCAAATTTTCTAACTGAAAAGTTCAAAATTATACCACAGTGAACTCACTCTACCTAGAGTCAACTTAGAGGAAACCTCCACTTAGATGTAACAAACATGTTTCTCTCTCTGTCTTTCTCTTTGAGTGTCTTTGTTTGTTTCTGTCTCTCTGTGCCTAGGAACTTCAGTTCTCTCTGTCTCTATCTCTTTGTCTCTCTCTTTCTGAAAAACAGCAGAGCAAATGAGAACACCTATGCAGGTGTCTCCTGCTCCCTACACTGGCACTATCCCCCCAGGAAAGCAGAAATGCCCTGTACCTACTAGGGACTAGTTCCCTTTTCAGTATTTCTGTTGTTCCCTTGTGTCTTTTTGGTTATATCTCCTTTGCCCTTTGAACAAGGATCAGATCCAAGTTTACACCTTACTTTGGGGATTTGCATCTCTTCGGTCTCTCTTCATCCAGAACAGCTTTCCATTTCCACCGTTTGCACAACTCAGGCCACTCTTCTTGCTGAAGGCTCTGCTTTTGTGTAATGTTTTTATCCCTGTGTCACTTCTCAGCCTGCTCTGCTTCCTGTAAGCCAGGGTGTGTGCTCCTTAGCCTTCCATGGTACTGAACCTGCTGCCTCTCAAGCTGTCCGGCAAGTAACATTCCTAGATTACATAACCCTTTGAATATGATGTTATATAACCAGCACGTGCAGCCTGCATGTCTTCGTCATCACTGCCTCTGGGAGTGGAACAAGAAACCAGCCGGGAACACCCCAATGGAAAGGAAGTATCTCACCACAAGGAACGTGGTGGGGACAGGAGAATGCACTGTGGTGCTCTGCCCAGCTTCTTCACTAAAGACACAAATTAACATCTGGAGTTTAAATGCAAAGGGCAGTCATGGACCCTGTAGAAGAGTGTAATCTTCTAACTCTATCCCTTCCTGCCCATCCGATCTAGTGAGTGAAGCATTTCCCTACATGCAGTTCTCACATCCAAACATAACCAGCCCCATGTTCCTCCAGCGTGTAGTGGCCCAAGCCAGAGCCACAGCCTGTGTAGCCAACAGTCCCACAATTCCCCCAGTCCTCCTCCATCAATCCTGCTTCTAGTAGGCAAAGCTTTGCATAAAATGCAAGTAACAGAAAGCAGGTTGAGCAAGGTAGAAAATAGCTGGTTTCTGATGAATCCTGGGATTGCTAGTTCTTTGTTGGTATATCTGAAAATTGAATGTAGGTCTTCCATATCTGGATACCTGCAGTCTCACTTAAGCCAGCTGTAACAGTGTCAGTCACCATCCAAAGCACAGAGAGGTAGTGTAGCTCTCTGTAATCCACACAGCAGTCAAATGATTGAGCTGAGATTGACACCTCAGTGTATCAATCCACTATCCAGCCTTTTCCATGGGCCCAAGAGGAAGCATTAGGGAAGGAGGAGGCTGTTGCTGCACTGTGCTAGGGTCAGAGCTCATGGAGAGAATCCATCTTGCTGTCATCTGGCAGCCCGTCAGGGTGCTGTCTGAGATCTGCTCCAGGGCCACCAGGTCCAGCAAGAAGGAAGTAGTTGGGTCACTGTCTGACACTCTATCATGTAGAGGGAATCCCTGGAGGTGTCCAGTGAGGGCCGAGGGGCCTGGAGAGCAGCTGGACACATGTGCACAGATCTGAAATGCACCCTCCATCTTGTCCCCTCACCGTGCTCATCCCAGACTCATCATGGCACCCACTGGGCTGGTTCTTTTGAAGGTCCTGTGGAAGATGGAAAGGAGGCTAAAGATCATGCCATACCTTTCTTACCCTGTAAACAGCTATTAGCCCTATCGAGCCCCAGGAAGCAGAAGGAAAGGCTGCTTCAGGAGCATGTGCATCAGACACACCTAGTTATGTAGTTCCAGTCAGCAACAGGTCAGCATGGGAACTGCAGAGCACTCTTGCTGTTGATGATGTCTGAGCTGGCAGTGTCCCCATAGATGGCCAAACTAGGCAACAGAGGCTGAGTTGTGCCTGGATGCAGACCCCAGTGTCCCCATCAGCACGTCCCTCTGCAAATGAACCTTCTCTGCTCTATCCTTCTGGGATGTCTCCAGAGCCACCTGTTAGTGAAACTCTGGAGAGGGGCATGGATCAGGGTGAGGACCATTTCCATCCACAACATGTTGCTGAATCAACATGATTCAATCTTCATGATTCAATCTTCTTTTTTGTACTTGCCAGTAACTCTGTCCAATGTATATTGTACTCTTTTGCAAAAGATTGAAATGGGAACGTGTATGGGAAGAATGCAAACTAGAACAAAAATTATCTTTTTTATATATATCAACTAGCAAGACTTAAAAAATTTATTTAAAAAAAGAGTAAATGAAGATATAGGAAAATAAATAGTCTCTTTCACAAGTTGTTGGTCAAACATTAAAACCTCTGTGGAGAGGATTTGGTAATATCTATAAAAAATTTTACACACATATCCCTTAACTTGGCAACTCTACTTCTAGGAATTGATCTTAAATATATATTTGGACAGGTATGTAAATGTACATGAATAAAGAAATTTCATAAACACTGTAACTTTCTAAAAAATTTATCTATAACTGAATATCATCAATATGTCTGATACACAAAATACAACCATAAAATACTATGTAACTATTAAAAAAATAAACAAACGTATTTTTGAAATAAGATGATCAAAGTAGATCATTAAATATATAATACGTATTAAAACTAAATTCCATAGGGCCGGGGATATAGCTCAGTGGTTCCAGCGCCTGTCTTGTAAGCACAAGGACCCGGGTTTGATCCCAGGAAACCACATAACAATACTGGGCGTGGAGACTCACCCCAGCAGCAACCAGTACCACATACCACAGTGCCAGGCGTGGTGGCTCACACCTGTAATCCCAGCACTCAGGAGGCAGAGGCAGAGGCAGGAGGATTGCTGTGATGTGAGTTTGAGGCTGAGCTCAGGGCAAGCCTGAACTACAAAGCAAGACCCTGTCTCAAAAAACCTTAAAAAAAAAACAAACAAAACTAAGTTCCCTAATTGTATAATAGTGTCCAACAAATACAAAAAATATACTGAAACATTACCGATGTTTGGGTGAGCAGAAAACTTTGGAAAGATGTGAAAAACTACATATTACCAGTGACTATCTTTAAGTGGTAAGGCAGCATAAAGGAAAAATGTTTCTTTTTCATCTTTCAGATCTGTCTCAGTTACTTTTCTCATTGCTGAGACAAAATCCCCAGCCCTCAAAGTTAAAAAAGCAAAGGCTTATTTCAGCTCAGTTTGTAGGAGTTCAGTTCTTAGTTCGCTGGTTACAAGGCAGGGTAGTATGGAAGAGGGCATGGCTAAGGAGAAACAGTCAATGACATGGCAGGCAGAAGGCAGAGAGCAGCAAGTAGCAGCCATCTGCCTTCCCCCCTTCCCTTTATATTCCACCCAGGATATATGCCTATCATTGCCTCCTAGGGTGGAACTTTCTTATCCACACTCAGACTTGTGCTAATTCTGGTCAGGGGACTAATTTAATATCACACATCCATAATTCCAGTATCACCTGGCTGACCCTCAAACACCTCTGAAAAGCCTCATTTATGAATATATGTAGATTTGGAGGACATATAAACACAAGCCATAATAATATCCTGTTTGAAATTTTAAATAGACATGTGCTGCATTTATTATTTTTTCAACTGGCTTCAGTTGTTGAGAAACAATAGTGCCAAAATTTTTTAAGAATTTCCACACTGCTCTTTTCTATAGAACATATAACCACATCACTTCTCAAGGCTGAAAGCAACAGTTGCTAAGAGGAATACTAGCCAAGTTACCCACAAGGGCATGTTTCCTGCCATCCTTGAGAGTTATTTTAGTCCTTTTATGTATAATGGGAAGTTTTATTATGCATTTATCATTCCCAGGTTCCCATGAAGTTCTCATGTTCAAGTGCATCAGTCTGGCAATGGCTCTTGCTTGGCTCTAGGCCACAAGAATAGTTGGTGATGGAGGTTTGGGCTGCTGGGTCCCCAGTGTCTTCCCTCTTGAAAGGATGAGGGATTCTGATATTCAGAAGCCTCACACCCCCTCTCCCATTCAGGGCATTTCATCCCACTCCTTAGGACACAGGTAATAAAAGTTTGCAGCTGAATTTATCTGGGAGATGGAGGCCCACCAACAGGCTGGGGTGTCCCTTTGGCTTCTGCTTTATGAGCTGGTCCTCCTCAGACTGCCTGGTCTGGATGTGCATGACTTTGTGCAGAATGCAGCCTTGAGGTGAGAGCCAGAGAAGCTTTTTTCACTGTTCAAAAACAATACCAGCAGGAGAAAACTTACTCATATTAAAACTGCATTCCAAACTTCTTCCCTAGTTTTCTGGGGCTGGCAGGAAGGACCTGCTCTCTCTCCTTCCTGGCAGCTAAGTAAGGATTATGTGACGCAGAGGAAGCAGCTCTCATGTCCTGCTCCACAGGATCCAGGGACACAGTGCTGTAAATGAAGTAGCTCCTGGACTAAAGAACATGCCATCTACTGGGGCCTCAGAGGACACACCAATGAGTGCGGCCCCTCTTTCCCCACCACTTAACAACCAACATTTGAAAACAGTGTCAACTATAAGTGCTGTGCTTAGGCACTGAAGTATTCCTCTGATGGTGTCTTTTTCTTGCCACAGATATAGTATCCAATTAATGAGCAGTCCTTTCAAACTCTAAAACAGACCCCACCTCTTCCCAGCCTTCTCTAGGCCCACTGCTCCATACCAAGCTAAGGCTGTGTGTGCTACCTGACAGTAAGGAGACCTTCTTGTCCTTACTGTTGACTCTGTAGCCGCTTACCCCATTTTAAATCTGCTTTCTTAAGCATTTCTGGTGCTACTACTCAGAAGCTAGGAACTCTGGGAAAGAACTCTGAGATGAAAACAAGTATGTAAAGCTTACTGAGGAACATCTTAGACTGTGCTGCTGTAACAAAATACTGCTGAGTAATTTATAAAGAACAGAAATAATTACTGTGTAATTTATAAAGAACATAATAATTACCGAGTAGTTTATAAAGAACAGAAATTTGTTTCCTCACTATTCTGGAACCTGAGAAGTCCACAATCAAGGCAGGGGAGGTTTGGTGCCCCCAAAAGGTAGCAGTGTCCTTGCTCCTATGCTTCTCCTTTTTGCTATGCTCTCTAGAAGTGACACCGTATCTTCACATGGCAGAGGGGTGAAAGGGCCTAAGCAGCTCCTCATGGACCTTCTATACGCCATGGAAATATTCTGGAGGAGTGGATCCTCCTGATCAATTGGTCCCTATACGGCCTCTCCCTTCACCACCATTACAGTCTAGGTTAAATTTCAGTGCAAGAATCTTGGGGCCAGTCTTTGGTGACAGTGATGAAGCAGCATGGAGCTGGCAGGGAGGGTCACACTCTGCTTCTCAAGCTGAGTACCCAGGATGCAGTGTTTATGTAGTTTATCATCTTGAATCTGCACATGTATTCTACACATACTAGTTGAAATGGGCAAGATAGTTCACAATTTTGAAAAGCGTTCCTATTGTTTTATGTCTTAAATGTGGTGAATCACAATGAGCAGTACAGTCTAGTAAGACATCTGGATTCCTGGCACTTCCTGGCACATAACTTGGCAATCAATTAAACTCTGCACTTCAATCACTTCATAAATTAAACAGGGATTTTTATAATGTTTACCACATATAGTTGTGGTATTAATAGATAATACATACACAGTGAGTCAAATAGTGCACTCCCCAATTATCCACCCACCTGGAACTTCAGAATACTCCTGTATTTGGAAATACAGTCTTGGCAGAAAGTGTGATCATGCTAAATTGGGTGGGTGGAGCCTAAGTCCAATGATTAGTGTTCAAATTAGAAGAGGAGAGCGCACACAGAATGAGGCATTGACACAGCTCCAAACCAAACCTGTTGAAGATAATGGGAAACTAACCAAGGCTAGAAGAGACAATGACAGTTTCATCCCTGGATCCTATAAAGGGAACCTGGCCTTGCTGACTCCTTGATCTTAGGCTTTTTTCCAGAACTAGAAAAGATCTGCTGTCTGTAGTTTTAAGGCACCTGATTTGTGAGGCTCTTCTGGAGCAGCCAAAGAAATTAGGACAGCAGGTAAATGTGTTGCTGGCTCACTGCATAGAATAATCAGCAATTATTGTTAGGAAATTCAAACATGGACACTTATTTTCACATGAAACCCTCTCCTTTGTTACCCAACAAGTGCAGCCTATCTCACACTTCACTCTGTGTAACAATAATGTGAAGATAAACTCAGTGCTTAGAGAGTTGGGCACAGTGCTAGCCTTGGAAGTTGTGATTGTTGGCTATGTTGTCACCTCCATAAGCTGCATGTTTTGAGGGAAGTCAAACAGATGGGCCATAGTGGTTTCTCTTGTATGTACTAAGACAGCTTAAGGGAGATGGCAAGTTCACCTCATGGGGAAACCCAGGACAGACTTCACATAGGAGGTCACATTTTACCTGAGGCTTTAAGTGCTACCAAGTGGAATTTCCTGGTGAGTGACACTAAGGAGTTAGAACCATCTGGCAGAAATAGGGGAATTCCCAAGTGTAATCATGGGACACATGGCCCTCTATCACTCCTCAAGGGATGCTTTCACAGAAAATCCTCAACACACAGGCCTTAGTGGCTGCTTTGTGGTCTGGTCACCCGTTTGTGCTGAGTCTCTCACTCTGAAATCAAAGGCATACTTCTCAGGTCCTGTGCCACAATGACACTGGGGCACAGAACTCACAGAATTGGGGGAGTAAAGTGGAGCACTGATTTCTAGAAGGAATATTCTAAGAGATCCCAACAAAAACAGCACATGTTTGGGGGACCTGGTGATAACAAGGAATGAGGAGATGAGAAAAAAGGACAAAAGAATATAGAAGTACTTATGTTCCTTCTGTCAGAGAACTTTGAAACTATTTGGGTGTTGTATTAAAGTTGACAGGGTAAGCTTGTGCTCTTCCGCACACTGGAGTTGTCAGAAGATGTAGGAAGAATGGGCAGTAGCCTAAGAAATCAGTCAGCTGGACCACAGCTGATAAATGGAGGGAAACACTTTCCATTACAAGCTAACCTAGAATTCCTAGCTCTTTCCATGATTCAGCACACACAACTGGGTCCCAAGATGGCAGAGAGACTGAACACTGGGCCATGTCTGGGACAAAGTCCTTAGAAAAGCTCCAAGAAAGCTCTGAGTATCTGTTAAGGTGACTGTGTATGCAGAGTGAAGTTTCCCAGGAACTGTTACACTCTATGGAGGCTACTCATAGTTTACTATTTATATAGCATAGTATTTTCTACTCATTAAATATTCTTATAAATCAGCTTTCCTGCAGTGTAATTTTAATTTAATAACATGTACCTATTTAAAATGTACATTTTGATGAGTTCTGACACATTTATACACTCAGGTAAGCCAACACTCCAACCAAGATAGAGAACATTCCCTTCACCCCAGAAATTTGCCTTGGGTGGCTGCCCAGTATAGCCTCCTTCCAATCCTGCCAGCTCCAAGCAACCACAGACCTGCTTTCTGTCAATACAGATTAGACGTGTCTTTTCTGGAATTTCATATAAATGAAATCATACAGTACATATTCTGTTGTCCATTTGGCTTCCTTTACTCAGCATGATGTTTGGAGATCCACCCATGTCATTTTTTAAAAATATCATATCTTTGCCTTGCTAAGTAGCATTTCCTCAAATACCTCAGTTCATTTATTCACCTATTGACAGGATTAGAGTCATTCCCACATTTGGTCTATTGTGTATTAAGCTTCTTTGAACATATGTCTCTATGTCTTTCTATGGACATATGTTTTCATTTCTCTTGGGTAAATATTAGGAGGAGTGTTTCTGGGTGTATCCTTTAAAGGGTATTTTTAAATTTATAAGAAATCTGTCAACTCATTTTCCACAGTCTGCACAATTTCATTTTCTCACTAACAATGCATGAGAGTTCCACTGCTGCACATCCTTGCCAAAGCTGGCTTCAGATTTTTGTTTTGCTTTGTTTTATGTGGTGCTGGAGATGAAACGCAGGGCCCTATGTGTGCAAGGGAAGTGCTGTACCACTGAGTTGTATCTTACACTGGCTTTGGACTTAATGTGTCTTTTTAACTTCAGACTTTTCAGTGGGGGCCCTAGTGGTTTCTTTGGGCTTTTCATTTGAATTCCTGATAATATCAGGCATCTTTAAATGTGCTAGTTGGGCATTAATATAACATTTTACATGAAGTATCTATGAAAATCATTTGTTTAGTTTAATGGAATAGTTTCTCATTGTTTAAAGCATTATTAAGTATTTTGGATAAAGTGTTTTGTCATATCCATTGTAATACATGCACATGGCTACCATTTTGAAATAATTGCAATTTCCCCAATTACCTTGACATCTTTGTCAAAAATCAATTATTTGTCCATAAATATCTACACATATCTATATATAGATGATACACAGATAGATAGATAGATAGATAGATAGATAGATAGATATGGCCTTCCTTTGGATTATTCTGTATATCTGTACATCTATGTAGACACCAATATCATATGTGTGTTTTTTTTTAACTTTATAATGTCTTGAAATTAGGCATTTCATAATATAAATCCTTCAGCTCTCCTCTATTGTAAATTGGTTTTCTTTGCAGCATTTCATAATTTTCATTGATATTACAAATACCTTGTTAAATATTGCTTTAATGCTATGGTAGACGGTTCTTACTGCCATTTTGATTACCAGCTTCTCAGCAAGAGTTCATTAAATGTTTCAATACAACTTTGTCCTGTTTTCAGTCACTGACAAAAGTAATGAAGACAGAGCACATACTTGTCCCAAGTGCTCTTGAAACTTCCTAGAGAAATTCAAGAGGTTCACGGATGGAAATGCTACCTGAGAAATGACTTCCCCTTGGGAAAATCCTCAAATAGATGTTGGACAAGGTAATCTGGTCAAGTTTAAAGCCCCAGATTTCAGTAGGCTAGCTCTGCAGCAAGTGAGGTTGAGTTTAAGTAATGATTCACAACTGGGAAGAGAAGGAGGAATGAAGTCCTCCCCCAGGATGAGACCTTCCAGACTCTGAACTTCAGCCCTTGAGTTGATCTTTCCCCTTTCTGCTTCAGAACAAGGGTAATGTGGTGCTACCTTAGGGAAGGGAGGGCTGCCTCTCCCCACATGTGAGTGGAGCTGTTCTGAAGGGTTTGAGCTCAGGCTCACTTGGGAGATGGCTACTTATTGCAGAGCCCTCAGGAAACACCATTTAGAGCCTATAATTACCAATAAAGCCCCTGCAGCATAATTTGTAGCTCAGTCTGGTGGGAAATACTTTAGCCTCTCATTAAAACAGAAATGCCTAGAGGTGACACCCAAGTCTTTAGGAAAGAGTTCACAGGAGAGGAACAAAGAAATGTTTCAATGAAATATCACCTTAGTAACAGTTCAATGATTGATAGATAAGGCTTGGGGACTTTTATTCTTTTATTTTCATTTTTCTTTTGTAGTACTAGAGATTGAAACTACAACCTTTGCCTTGAGCTACATCCCCAGCTTTCCCTCCCTCCCTTCGTTCGTTCCTTGCTTTCTTTCTCTCAGTCTCCCTCCCTCTCTCTTTGTTTCATCTTATTTCAAGATAGGGTTTCTGGTTGGACTTGGAACTTAGGATCCTCCCACCTCAGCATCAGGAAGTGTCGAGATCACAGGTGTGTGCCACTATGTCTGATAAAGTTTAGGAACTTTTGATGGGAGGAGTCTGAAGGGATAAGTGATACTTATGTACCACTGATCAGATTCAAAATATACCCAAGAAGGGTACATTTTCTCTTGGCAGAGAAAGACCAATTGTACTTTCCTCCCACTACTGAGTGCATGGACAGTGGTGTGGGACATGAGTCCAGTTGATACTTCAGTAACCGTTTTTGCTGTATGTGTGGGGTTGTCCTGCCAGACCATGAAATGCTAGAACAGTAACACAGGTCACTGCACTGATCTGAGGAACTCCTGCTTGTCCTTCTAAGCCCATCACAAATGGAACTTTCTCTTTGAAACTTGTTCTCAGTAACTCATACTACTCTTTCTCCTTGCTCACATGGCACATCATTCACAACTTAATTTTTTTAATTTCTAGGATGTACTGTCACTCACGTTTAACATCTCCCTTTCTCCACACAGTTCTCAGGACAATTTGTTTCAGAGTATCAATTTCAGATTCATGTCAGGCTTGGCCTCTGAGCTTCATTTCTCTAAAATCCACATGACTTTTCTGACACTGCCACTTGTGTCTAGCAAAGGTGCCCCAAATTCAGTCTTCAAGGCTGAACTCACAGCATCTCTTCCTCTTCCAGGGCTTATAGCTTCTCCATGAACAGTTTTACTGTATGCACAGAAATGTCATTATCCCTGACACCCCATCCTTGTCATTTTCCACAACCACACCACTCACTAACTTCACTTCCTAAATATTCCCAGGCTCCATTCATTTGTTCTTCTATCTTTTCCCTGGGCCAGACATGTAGCACCCCATCTTCTGCATACTTGTGAGGTTCCCTGCTAACTCCTCCCGACTCCAGATTGCGTCTAACCCTGATCTTCATAATCCCTCAATGTGCTCCTTTGCCCTTGGAATAAAGACCTGGGTCCCTATCTAACTTGCCTCCAAAACCCTGTTCAGTCAAGCTGCCCATCTCACCAGCAACTCCCTGTTGAGTTGTACCTTTCCCACTCTTTCTCCTGGCCTCCTTTTCTTCCTCAAAATAAATAAATAAATAAGTACAAATAAACTTTTTATTTTGAAATAATTTCAGATGTACAAAAATGCTCCAAAAATAGTACAAAGATTTCCTGTATACCCTTTGCCTAACTTCCTCAAATGTGAACATCTTATGTAACCAGGAAGTTATCATTAATATGCAGCACTATTCACTAATCTATAGCTTTGCTGAATTTCATCAGTTGTCTCAGGATTAAATCCATGACTCCTTGTTGCACGTAGATGTCATGGGCCCTAAGTCTTCCTCAAAGTAGAACAACAGTTTGGTCTCCTTTTTCTTTTCTTGATCTTGACCATCTTGACCAACACAAGCAGGTATCTACAATGCAATTTTAAGTAGGGGTCTGGTGATTCTCAGGTTTAAATTCAGATTGTAAGTGATGGAAACATTGTGTTTCACTCAGTGCACCATACCAGGAGCCACATGGTGCCAGTGTGTGATGCTGATGTGGAGGCCTTGGTCAGGAAGTTTCCACAAAGTTCTCTCCTGCAAAGTTACACATTCCTACTTGGGAAGAGAGATTTTGAATCTCTGTAATTATCCTGTTTCTCATCATACTGGTATGCCATAATTGTAGCATTCATTGATGGGATAGTTGCAATAATTTTTATTGTGGTGCTTTCCCATAGTGATTTTTCTGTTTCCATAATTCCTTGTACATTAATTCACTAGAATTCTACTGGACTGAATAACTTTCCTTTCCTGTTAATTTATGTCCTCACTTTTCTAATATTAGTATGGATTCATGGATATTTACTTTATTTTGTTATAATCCATTTTTTCCTTATAAATTTTGTTGTTCAAATTGCCCTAAGTTTCAACTTAACCATTTTCATTGCCCAAAGATCAGTCTTTCACACAGCCTTGGAACATGGGATTCTCTGGTGGTGGAATAGTCTTAGCCTCCACCATCACCTGCATTCCATTCTCAATTTCTTTGTGCAATGAATTCCTTTAAAACTTTGGGATTTCAGCTCCATTGTCTTCAGGGAAGAATTTCAGCTTTGAAGAAGTGGTTATGGTCCTGATTAAAAGAACTATTTATTTTTACTTCATGGCATTTGACAAATTTTGAAATTGAGACTGCTTGTGCAAACATTTATAAAATAAAGGACTATATCTATTTAGACTATCAGATTAGTAAGCATTTATTAAATTATTTAAATCAAATGAAAAGGTGAATTTAAAAACTAAAGTAGATGGGATAAGATCTTTGCCAAATAGTGCCTGGCTGATGATTCCTTTTCTTCTCCCATGGAAGGTTTTCACTTGGTATATCTCATATTCTGACAGTTTGACAAGGTGAAGGTTCATTTTACAAATTTTGCTGAATTCTCATTCTGTGACTTGGATCGGCCTAATAGCTATTCCCTAACAGCTATTTCCAGCTAATTCCATGTGGGCCATTTCATTTTTATCTTTGTTTCTTGCAAAGCTAAATAGAAAAAAAAATGCATCTATAACTCAAATTTGACCTCTCATAACTCTATATTGTTTTATAAGGAAAATTTAAAATTCTGATACTGAACTATGGGGGAAACATACAAATGGGCACAAAGAGTTCTGTGTACTCCACTGTCCTTTGAATCCTGATTGTCAGAAGTATTTTCTTCATTTAGAAAGTGGCAGGTGACATATTTAGAAGTTAGGTTTTAACGCTTTTACACAACCCTGAAGAATAATTCCACACTGTGTTCAAACAGTATTCTAACCCAGAAGATTTCATTTCTGATTTGAGAGAATTGAGTGTTAAGGTTTCCAGATATTTAAAGACAAAAAGACCACAAAGATAGTCAACCTTTGGAAATTACGTCCCCTGAGTAGATTTTCTATTTGTTTTCTCAACCTTGTTGCTCAAATTCACAGAAGATGTGAAGATCCCAAGAACACGTTCCTTACATGTCCTCAGCCTGGTACAGAGGTTCTATTAGCCCAGTCTTGGGCTTTTCAAATATTTGGGTTGAGAAAGAAAGATAAGTAATATGTTTTGGCTTGTGTCTAGCTGCCCCCCAAGAGCCTCATGCATTCATAGGAAGAGCTTTTCAGAGGGGGCTGGATCTAGAGTGTGTGGTGCTGGGATCAAGTCAGCCCTCTGATTAGCTTGGCATAGTTCTGAGTAGAAGGAAGGGTATGAGTGCTACACCTGCTCTAAGCTGGGTAACCTGCATAAAATATAAGGATAGAAAAAGGGCCAATGTGCTCTCATCTGCCTGCCTGCCATAAACTATATCTCTTCTGTGATGTCCCTCTGCCATTCTACCCTGACTTGGAGCCACTTAGTTATGGACTAAAACCTCTACAAAATAAACCTTCCTCCTTACTTTAGGTGTCAGGCATTTTGTCTCAGCAATGAGAAAAGTAACTAAGGCACAATATTACTTGAAACACAAAAGTTGATTTCTCTGGGCACCTGAGATAAGCTAGCTTTCTTTTATCCTACTCTCTGTAAATCTGTTAACCATTCATTAGCTACCATGAGTGTCAGAAATTATGAAGGTTCTGATACTTTACTTGCAAGTGAATAAGTGAGCCCAATGAGGTTTCTTGAATGCATGGAGGTGACATAAGGCTTCTGGTACAGAGACAATGGACTGTTTATCACTTACAGCAATAGCGGTAACCATTTTGTACCATAAACACCAATTCCCCCAGGGTGATGACAGCTACACATCCAATGGGCTGTATCAGAGGGCTGGAACCCTTTGCTTAAAAAGAAACTCACATCTTTCCTAATGACCATTAAGTGTGCCTGCTTTGTTCCTAAGGGAGACATTACCTAGACAGCAATTTTCCTGCTGTTTTTTTAGAGAAATATATCTCTACATTCCAAAGGAGTGAGAAATTTGGTCTTTGCTTTGGGAAAAACTCCATTTTCCAAGAGTGTCACTGGCTATATAGATCTATTGGAAAAGATAGTTTATAGTAAAGATAGTTGGAACATGGGTAGCAAGATGTGCAAAAATGCAAGAGAATCATTGGAAGCAAAGAGTTGTCCCTTTCTCTTCTTATCAAAGGCCCACTGAATGAATCTGAACCTTCCTGATCTGTCAACTTCTAAGCAGGTAAGTGTGAGCACACGGGTGCGTACACACACACACACACACACACACACCCCAATCCCCTTGTTCTTGACTCAAAATATACAGAACATTTACTAGTTGTGCAGTGGGGCAATCTACATTTTAAAACATCCTCCAGCAAGTACCACTTGACAGTGATACCCAGCACTGAATCAAGTGGGGGTTGTCAGTGATGAGAAGCCTCCACCACTTGAGTGGCAGAGGAAAAGATCTTTGCAGAAACCAGCATGGGCAGAGAAATGTTCCATCCTAGAATTCACATGGCACTTTTTCCAACAGTTCATGATGCTAGTCAGCTGTCTAAACCCAGGTAAAACACCTAATACACATGACTTAATGGAGAGAAAGTCTATTTTGGTTCTTGGTTTCAAGGGTTTGGGTTCATAGCTGGCTAGCTCCAAAGCAGAAACTTCATGATGGATGGGCATTATGCAGCAACACAGTTCACCTCATGACAGCCATATAGGAAAAAGCCAGTGCATGAGAGAGGGGCTGGAGACAAGAGTATCCTCTTGCAGTGGTCTATGCTCTGCAGTGAGGCCCCCCCACAACATTATGTGGAACTTTGGAGTCATCTGGGGACGAATACATTGATAAGGTTACCATCTTCATTTAATTCATCCCACCTCTGAACACATGGGCCTTTCGGGGGACATTCTAGACCCAAGCCATAACTCCCAGTGACCAGATCCAGCTACATAGTTCCACAAGGGAGCCAAGAAGTACAATGTCACCACATATCTGGAAACAGAACACCCTGGGACAATATGATCACCTAAGTTTTGTTTATGGTTATTACAAATACAATGAAGTCATATCTTATGTTGCAGGACATCAATTGCTTCTTCAGTGTCCTTTCTTTCTCTTCTTATTCCCCCTCCTCCTCTTCTCTGCCTTCTGTCTGGTTTTGATACTAGAACCTCAGTTTTTTGGGGGGTCTGTCCCTTTCCCCCTCATAGTTCTGGGCCCCTGGGCAATGGGGTCTGCACCCCTAATTTCACGGGTAGGCCTGATTGGTGGGGCACTGCCTTCCTTCTCATGGTGATGAATTTAGGGACAAGCACTTGCAAATCACATCAACAACACACACAGAATATTGAAGTTTATGGGGGTTCTGGCAGAATGCATCTCTGCATCTCATCGAGAGCTTTCAGAAATGGCTTTTCCCTTTTTGTGCATAGGCACTGTCAAGACCTGGAACCAGATGCAACATTCTTGCCACCAGCCTAAAGACAGGGCTGGAAAAAGAGGCAACTTGTCAGCTGAAAGCAACTTAATGAACACTTCTATTGCTCTGTGGCTTAGGGGAGAGGATGACTGGGGACAAGTGTATTATAAGAGTCAAGAACACAGGAAGAGCCAAATCAGGCTATGTGCACAACATCCAAGGCTCACCATCAAGCCTGTCCACCAGCCCTGGAAGCCGAGCCTCATACCCCAAGGATGTGGGCTCTCTGTTGGCTGCTCTGCAGTTCCAAGACTTGTCTCTTAAGACAGATATATCACCGTATCTAGAAGAAAGTACTGTCCTAAGACCTGTGATTAAACCCAGGGCTTGATCTTCCCTACAGACTTTCTGCTCATTCTCTTTGAGGCCTTGGAGAGCTTAACTGCCACTTCAAGGTCACTGGATATTCCTATAATTATATGGTAGAGTTTGTCATCATATTGGCCCCATCAGACTGTGCCTGTGTAGTAGGGACCTCGGCTCCCACAGCTCAAGCAGGTGACCCCAGGAATGGATTTGGACGAGATGTGTGTCATGACAAAGCAAAGCTATTGGCTTTAATTCCCTGCCAGTGTGTTCCCTTAAGCCTTTTCTCACACCATCTGCTCCAAGATGTGCCAGGCTGAGATGAGTGTCTGAAGCTTGCAGGCTTTGGGCTATGTTGCTGGCCACTCACTCCTGTGTTGTTCTAGCTGATAGCTCGATGCCCATATGGCCAATCTCTTATTTTGCAAGCCTATCACATTAGGTAAAATCCTAGTTTCCAGAAAGGCAAGCTTTTCTAAGGAGGATAAATGGGCTGTTTGTAATAAACAAGGTGGAATGACAAGAAAAGCCTTTGCTTGGCATAGCCTAGTGGTATCATGAGGGCTTGAAAACCCTGAGCTCTTTAAAGGATTATTGTCATCTGCATGATCAACACCAGCTATTTGCTGTCTCATCAAGAAGAGAATGGGAGGCCAGGGATTTAGCTCAGTGGTTCTGGTACCTGCCCTGCAAGTGCAAGGTCCTGGGTTTGATCTCCATTGACCACATATGACAATACTGGGCATGGTGACTCCGCCCGTCAGCAATCAGTACCACATACCACAGTGTTGGATGTGATGGCTCAAACCTGTAATCCCAGTACTTGGGAGGCAGAGGCAGGAGGATTGCTGTGAGTTCGAGGATTGCTGGGGCTACATAGTAAGCTCAGGACCAGCCTGTCCTACAAAATGAGACCCTATCTCAAAAAACTTAAAAAAAAAAAAATAGAAGAGAATGGGAGGAGATAGGCTCAGTTGCAGCAGATAAGCTTTGATTTAGATTCAACTTAAGTGGGCTCACATTATGCCCAGTTCTGTTAAAGTGAACACCATATCATCACAGGGGTTGCAAGAGAGTGAGACCAGATTGACTCTTCTGTCTAGATGTCCTGTTGCATGTAGAAGTGGCCTTTTCAAGGTCACTTGTGCATTTTGTGCTGGCCCAAGAACTGAGCAGCTTCTATCTAAAACACAAGCACAGGAACTCCAGAAGAATCTCTCCTTGTAGGTTTTCTTTTCATCCATTGAGTCTTCTTTTTGGGCTGACTTCACTTCATCTATTGAA
>PVIR01004703.1:0-10564 GCA_004026965.1 Petromus typicus
TAAGATATTTCCTCCCTTTTTTATCTTTCACTAATGTATTCTAAATTATACTGTTTGATTATTATTTTTTTTTCTTTCGTAGCTTCTAGGGAATTTAGCCTCTTAGGCATAGCAGTTCCTGCAAGAAACTTCTCATGCATGATTCTGTACATATAAGTTGAATTTGCTCAGAAATATGATGCATACAATTATTTAGGGCTTGTTAGTATATTTATCTTAAGAAAAATTTCACTCTAAAGGTAAACACTCAGAGTTGTGAATAAAGGGGACTGACTAGAGTAATGGTTGAATTCGTCAAGTCAACACATAACAATTTTGTAATTAACTGTTAAATCAGTACAGATATGCTTGCCAATAGTGGAGCCTACAAAATTCACATGAGTCATAAATATGCTTAGAAAGAGCAGAGAAATTTTGGGAGGAAATAATTTAAGGCTAAATGGTATTTGAAAAATAAGGTAGCTTATGGTACCTTAAGGTAGAAATGGTCATATCAAGAGAACTCAGAAAAAGTGACTTTTGTTACTGAATTATTTTTACTCCTGGAAAGAAAGAGTCCAAGAACAGACTCTAGACATATGAGAGATGATGAGGTTGAACAGACATTGGTTTACCAGCCAGAGTCCTGACCTGCTAAACTAGTTGGCATGAGGAGCAGCAACTACCATGTGTTACAGTGTCTCAATCAGTGAAATAGAGAAAAATATCTAGTTTTTAGGATGAAGATCAGAATTTGACATACATTTGAAGCTGATTGAAAGACAACTGACTTATGATAAAAAGCATGTTATCTCATGGCTTATTTCATGGCTTGAGAAATGATAGAGCTTGTAAGGTGATAGGCTACCCCTGTGCATGACTTGCGCTAGCATCCTGGCCAAAGACTGGATGCTTTTCCTGTAAGACTGGAGCAAAATAAAGATATCCACTTGTCTATTTCTATTCCATACTGAGAGTCCAGACAGTAAATAAGACAAAATAATAAAGGAAAAATATTGAAGTTGGAAAGGAAAAGATTTTGTGTTCTTTATTCACTCATGACCTACTCATCTCAATATAAAATCAGGTGGCATTTACAACAAAGCTGCTAAAATAAGGATGTGAACTGGCCATGATGGCTCCTACCTGTACTCCCAGCATTCAGGAGGCAGAGGCAGGAGAATTGCTGTGAGTTCAAGGCTGCCTGGGCTACATAGTGAGCTCAGGGTCAAGCTGAACTACAAAGAGAGACCCTGACTCAAAAAAAACCAAAAAACAAAAAACAAAAAAACAAAAAAACAAAAACAAAATAGTGATCTTAGGGAGATTTTTAGCTATATAATCAATGTACAAATATTTGTTTCTAATTCTAATGGCCAATTAAAAATTGTAGCAGATGATACACATTCCAGTAATGTCTGTGTTAGGAAATACTTTGAGATACATCTGATGAAATATATGTAAGATATGTACAGTGAAAGTTACATGATATTGATGAATGAAATTAAAGTAGGTCTAAATATAGTTAGGTCTGTTTTGGTTGGTGGGGAAAGAAAGGCACTGCAAAGAAGGAAAGGAATCTTTTAGCACCAATAGACATGTTCACTATTTATAATGATGGTTTCATAGGTTTGAATATACATGAACATATCAAGCTGTGTATTTTAAATATATAGTTCATCATATCAGTTATATTTTAGTAGCACTGTCATTACTGTGATATTTTTCAAATCTAGCCTGGTGTCTGTATTCAAAGATTCACCTTTTAATAACTGGAACCCAGACTTTAAAGCTCTTTTAATGTGAGCCCTTTGTTGCCAGCTTTTGAGAGAAATGATGAGACTCTTGAAGTGGTATTTTTCTTTAGTGTGATGAGTAGTAAATTCAATGAGGCCTGACCAACAGCTTATTCTGTTGGCCATTTTGAGGAGTAATGTTATCTCTGTAATGTAAATAGCAAATGTGTTTTTCAGGACCAGGGAAAAATGGGTTGTCACAAGGCTTTTGAGTAAATCTTGGGAGTATAGAGGCAGCTCTGGACAGTAGGTAAATAATTGAGAGTGACTGTGCTTCAGTAAACTTTATTTACAAAACTAGTCTGTGAGGAATTGTTCTTCACCATGATCTACAATATTTCTTGTCTTTATGATTTCATTTATGGGTCATTTTATTATACTTCTTTAAATTTCTATAGTAGAATCTTTCATTTTTTTATTATTCTTAAGTTTTAAAATCTTTTCCTCTATAATCCTATACTTTTTTCCCTAATTTCTCCAGTATTTTGTATTTTGCTACAGTGAAACATTTGATCTAGCTATAATTTACATGAGTGCATGTTGTGAGATAGACTTCTACTTGAATTTTTCACATGGATCTCTAAATGATTCAGTAGAATTTTTTTTTTAAGACCTAGTCATTTTCTGTTGCCTTGAAATCTCACCTTTGTGTGTAGCATGTTCTATATACATAAATCTGTTTCTACAATCTGTTCCATTTCATTGCAGTATTCCTCCATTCTAACATTCTTATTTACTTGAATTGCATCATATATTTTATTTGTATTAGGAAGGGCTTTATGACATTATCTTTTTTTTGGATTCATTGTTTTTGATTATCTGTGAGCTTTCATTGCTATTATGAATGTTTTAAAAAATTTATTGTTTTATTATTACTTGAGTATTGAAAAATATTATTTTTGTCAACTTATATTGATAGTATGCTTATCAGCCATTTTAGCTGATTCTCTGGGATTTTATAGCTAACCATAATATATTTAAATAGTGAGATATCTTATTTATTGTATCTTGTTTACTACTATTTTCCTCTAATCTTCGTGAGATGGCTGGGAACTATAGAGTGTTGGAAAGTAGTGGCATCAGCAGATATTCTTTTTTTAGTGTGTTTATAATTAATCTTTAGGAATTTTTGTTTAAAAATATTTTAGTTATTTGGTCATATATTTTGTGCATATATAAATTATACATATATATGTATATTGCAGTCTTCAGTTTTCTGTAATAAAATATTTCTTAAGGTCTCCAAAATTATCTTTAATGTGATTTATAGTAAAATACTCTGTGCTTCCAATTAACATATTTTCTATATTTTCTTTTATATTGCTAAGTACATTTTTTTTGCTTTTCACATTCCTTGTTATTTCATATTTTTGTTAAAGTTTTTGGAAACAGTTTTATATGTGAAGTCACTATGGTGTTATTTTATAACTGAAGTGGTCACATACTGAAATGGGTTATGTAAAGTTTAAACAAGATCTACTGATTTCATTTTACTTTTAAGCACAAGAAACACTAATTTCATTGATTATTTAATCACTTTCTCGAAGTTTTCTAAGTTGACAGTAGTAACAACACAATGGAACTTCTGTCTTCTCTTCAGGTATTTATGATTTCTGTCACATTTTTTATGTGTTACTTTGGTGAAACTATTTTCAAAAATTGTGTTGAGGGTTAACAGTTTTGCTTGGTTCCATTTTATTGTAATCATTTAAATATTTCCTGATTAAGAATACTTACTGGGTTTAACCAGACATGTAGTATCATATTTCTAAAGAAATCTGCTTCTTTATGACCAGTGTTGAAACTGTTTTAACAGTTTATCTCTGTAACATTTACTGAGATAATTACTAAATTTTAATTAATTTTGACCTACTGATAATTTGTTTTCTCAACTGATTTCCTTAGTTTGAAGCATCTTACCATCTTTAAATCACATGTTTTGTTCTAGTGTGATATCTATTTTAAAAACTGGGGCTGGGGATTTAGTTTTGTGGCAATACGACTGTCTCCCAAGTGCAAGGTCCTGAGTTTGATCCTCATATGGCAAAAAAAACCCCAAAACAACAAAACAATCACAAAATAGATATTTTAAAACTGCCAGATTTAATTTACACACATTCTTGTTTGACACTTGTCTCTGTACAGAGTTTTGTAAAGTCATGACTCCATAGTTCTCTTTCTTGTAGTATAGTTTGATACTCTTGGACATCAAAGCCCTGTTGCCTTTAGAGTACTACTGGGAAAGTTTTTTCCATATTTTATTATTTACTACATATGCTAAAGATTCCAGAGGTAATCAGTAGAGACATTTTTCTTGTATGTTTATCTGTAATCTTACTCTTTAAAGATGTGCCCATTATAATTTATCTACTGCCTTTTGTGAAACTTGGATAACAAAGTGATTTTAGTGTATTTCCATGGAATTTTCATGTATTTCCATGTATAAATCAAAATTAGCTCATTGTTTCATATTCTTTAAGGCCAAAATTGGATCATTTCAACACTGAAATGTAAATCTGTTTCATCTGGAGAACAACCAAAAGGATAACATTTTGCTTAGAATTTTGTTTTTTCTTCTTTTATTTTTTCTACTATAATTTTCAGCCTTGAAACATAACTATATGTCTCTTGATAATTTAGAAATTTAAAAAGCAGGTGAAATGTTGAATATTCATTTAAATAACTTTTTCTCACTGTCTCATGGGATCCCTATTTGAAATGAAATACTTATATAGATATTGGTTAAGATAGGCTCTGTCACAGCATGTGATCCACTTCAAAATGTGGACTTTAGACTCAACTCAGAGATAGATAGCCCATGTTGTGTATGGAATTCCGGGAATTCCGAATGTTTATATGCATGTTAAACTCAATAGTTCTGATCCTTGAATGTATGTAACTGTGTTTGGAAACTTCCAGAAAACTAAAATAACAACATTACATTTCAGGCCAGCAAATCTTTTTAAGCTACCTCACAGAATAAAGTTTAATTTGTTAACTGTGAGGTAAGATTTTTGAGGCATGTTTTGTGATACAAGAAATAAATTAATGAAATTTAAATTTCTGTACACATGTATAGAATAATTAAGGAAATATTGCATGAAATAGAAAAAAACCATTCATTTTTCTCCATTATAAATTTTACATCTAAAAATATAACACCACCTTGTTAAAAGACAAATTTGGAGTATCTTCATACTTCTTAAACTTTATTCATGATTTTTTATTCATAATTTTATGGTCCATATGTTCATATTTGCAAAATAAACTGATGTTTGATACACAAAATAGGATGAAAGAAAAATATCTTAGTGTATTTCTGTTGTTTCTTTTACTTTGATGTGGCTCCTGGAAGGAAATCAACCTGAGTTCACCCAGGTCTGAGATTCTTAGATATGCAGTTTGCCACAGCTGTTGATCAGTGGTATTTATTGTTGGATTTGTTCAACTCATTGAAAATTATTTCAGAATAAAATAGTCTTTTCCTGAAAGAACTGGACGTTCTGTTTCTTTGCCAGTTCTCAGTCCTTATTTCCATTGCTTGCCAAAGAATAAATAGCTCCAAAGAACCGGCATTGGTTGCTAAATACTTTATACACAATAACTCTATCATCACTGTACAATAACAACTGACAAATGATCCATTACTGTCAGAGGAAAGGTTTTTAAATCACTCCCTAACTACGTTTACTAAGGATTCTGAAGGTAATCAGTAGAGATATTTTTTTCTTGTGTCTTTTTTTGTAATCTACAGTCTGTAAGGATGCGCCAGTTATAATTTATCCATTACCTTTCTGAAACTTGGATAACAAGATAATAGAAGTAATTAGCAAGGTTTATACACTACTGAGAGATATTTCCTGACATGCTCAACTGTGGAGCAGTTATGTTGATAGAATATTCTTTCTTCTTCCTCCCTGAGGACAATAAGTGACTTGTAAAAATCCTGTTTATATCAGGATGGAATCAATAGGTATAAGGGTTGATCAGATTATATGGTGAATAGTTTTTTAAATGATTGCAGTAAAAGACACATTACCATTCATCCTCTTCAAAATGCTGCGCCTTGCTTTGGTCACAGTTACTCGTCATCTTTGCCCCTTTCTGAAGCAGTTCTAGCGGTCTGTTTTCATAAATGTCTTTAGAAAGTGAAAATCTGTGAATGCTGCTTTCCGGTGCCATCCAGTGTCAAAGCAGGATTATAAAAATGTTATGTTGTGTCCCTCTCCCGCTCTCTGAATGGATTGGGCAATGTGTGACTTCTGACTCTTCTCCAAATCCAGGATAACCATGTGTGGTAAATGTTTTGAGTCCACTCACGGTATCCAGGCAGCAGTGGCAACACTGCTGAAGACATTCATGACAGAGGACTTCTAGGTCTGCTTCAGAAAATGAGAAGAATCATAAAATAAGTGTGTTTCAAATGAAGGGGAGGGTTTTGAGTAGAATTAATGCCAATATTTGTTTATGTAATAATTTTTTAAAATCTTAAAGATACACTGTATTTCAGTGATCCCTGATGTATTCCAGACATGTAAATATGCAAATACCCCAAATGAAATGGAATATGGTTTGGATTAGCCCTTTAAAAATCAAGGGTTTGGTTTCCTCTGTATGAAAATTTTGTGAAAATATCTCCCATCTGTCTAACAAATCTTTTTCTTGACTCTTCATCCTTTAACTTTATTCCATATATTTGCTTTTCCTTTCTACTTATCAGTCCAACCAAAACAGAGTTAATGAAGTTTTATTTTATCTTTTCCAAGTACCCAGATTAAAATAAGATTAGATTCATACCTAAAAAAAGTGAATATCCTTTTAAGAGAAATATCCAACTTTTAAAAAACAGAAGCAATAGTATGTTTTAAAATAAACAGACCTTAGGCAATGAGAAGAGCTTTTAAAATGAGTTTACAAGTCATGTCATCAGTGCCGGAGCAGGCAGCCATGTCCACCAGCTGTGGTGCTGAGGGAGCCTGAGTGCTCTGCAGGTGTCCAAGATGGTGGACGGTGGTTCTTGTCTGGTGCAGGCTTGAAGTCCTTTCTTTGTGGGATCATTAACAGATTTATTTTTATCTTCTATTTCAAAAGACAAAAATGAAAAGGCAAAATTATGAAAGATATTTTGACCTTTCTTTACTATGTTTTAATATCTGAAATAATGTAAACTTGTCTCCACTCACATATTTTACAAGGACTTATTAAGGCCAATATTTAAATCTATCTGCATTTTCATGACTATTTTTAGGGATGCCTTTTTCTTTCAAGGCAAAAAAAAAAAATAGTGATTTTTTTTTTTCTGGTAACGTATCACTTGCCTGAATTCAGTGTGTGCTTCCAAAGTAAAGAGTCACCTTGCAAGAAATTATTTCTTTATGAATAGAATTAATGCTAATATCTAGGGTTTTCAGGGGCTTCTTTGATCATATTCAAAGCTACTGAATCCACAACTGCTTTTTTTTTGTAAACCTTATTAGATGGTTTATTTATGATTTGACATAAGTCAAGATTTAGATGAGTTTTACAGATACATGCTGTATGAATCTTTGTTCTATTTATTACCAACTTATTTGACAGAGCTAATACATGTGAACAAAGGCTCTCATTCACTTTCTTAGAATTAAAAGAGAGTCATGCTTGTTTAATGAGCATTATTTTATGTTTGGTAAACTCAAACTCACTTTAAAAAGTTTAATCCATGTGATAAGGAATCTTTCCTTGATTTTTATAGGTGCTATCAATACAGTAGGAAAAACCATCAAAATTGCTACTGTTAATTTCTTTTTTACCAATATATTTTTCTCCCAAAGGTATATTGTTTTGTCTACACACATACATGCATTTACATGAAAAACAACACACACATTTTAATATTAAGTCAGTGATCTCCGAATTGTGATTGATTACCAGACTTGAAAATATTCCATTCAGGAGGAATTTGAAGAAAAGTCAACATTTAAGTGGAAATAAACCACCAATATCCCATATGGTAAGACAAACTCAGGTAGAAAATAAAATGAGAGTGACCCAGAGGTGTTACCAATAGGTGAGGATTCCTTCGCTCAGTTAAAATTGATATCATGATTTGGCAGAGTATAGCTCCCTCAATATCAGCAGCTCTGGGTTTTGGTACCAATGGCTTTCATCCCTTAGTATTGTAGGTCTGAGATTTGAGTACTAGTGTCTCTTAGATCTTTTTTTTTTCTTTATTGGTACATTAAATATACACATCATGATTGCACTCCATAATGGGGATTTGTACCAGTATAAGACACAACTTAATTCTCATTTTTTCCCATAGCCCTACCCACCCTACCACCCGACCATGTACATAAAATGTGTTTCCTTACTTTTTTGTTACAATCTCAATATTTCCCTCCTTCACCCTATTTTATATTGAGCATTTTCTATTTCACAATATATAACATACAATGCTAGGACTCATTTACGTCTTTATTTTCTCATACCAGAGAAAAGATGCGATATGTACCTATCTGTGCCCTATAATATTTCACTTATGAGGATATCCTCAAGGTACATCCATTTAAGTAGAAATGATTCAAACTTACCATTTTTTATGGCAGAGTAATACTCCATTCTGTAGAAGAACCACAGCTTTTTTGTCCAGTCTCTAGTTGATGGACACTTGGGTTGTTTCCAAGATGTAGCAATCACAAATTGGGCTGCTATAAACATGGGTGCACATATGTCAGTCACTGTGATATGAGTCTTTTAATTCTTGTGTGTATATACCTAGCAGGGCAATGGCTGGGTCAAATGGGACTGTCAATCCTAGCTTTTTGAGGATTCTCCAAACTGATCTCCACAGGGGTTGTACGAGTCTACAGTCCCACCAACAGTGGAGAAGGGTTCCTTCTTCTCTGCAGCCTCGCCAACATTTGCCGCTGGCTGATTCTGAAATGGCAGCCATTCTATGTGAAGTGAGATGAAATCTCAATGTTGTTTTCATCAGCATCTCTCGAATGACTAATGATGTTGAGCATTTCTTCATATGCTTCTTAGCTGTTCTTTCTTCTTCCTCTGAAAAATATCTATTCATTTCAGATGCCCATTTTTGAATCGGGTCATTAAATTTGGGCGGGCTGATTTTTTTGAGCTCTTTATATATTCTAGATAGTAGCCCTTTATCTGAGAAACAGCTGGTAAAGATTTTTTCCCACATTGTTGATTGCCTATTTGCACTGTTGGTGGTTTCCTTTGCTGTGCAGAAGCTTTTTAAAAGAATGAGGTCCCATTTGTTGATTTCCTCAGCCATTTCCTGTGCTATAGAAGTTTTGTTCATGAAGCCTTTCCCTAAGCCAATGTCTTCGAGTGTTTTACCTAATCTATTTTGCAGTAGGTTTAGAGTGTCTGTTTTAATATTTAGGTCTCTTATCCACTTTGATTTTAGCTTGGTACACGGTGAAAGAGTTAGATCTAGTTTTAGTCTTTGGCAAGTTAAAGCCCAGTTTTTCCAGCACCATTTGTTAAAGAGGCTGTCTTTCCTCCAATGAGGATTTTTGGCTCCTTTGTCAAAGATGAGGTGGCTCAGTGTATCTGGAGTAGTTTCTGGATCTTCTAGTCTACTCCATTGATCATCGGGTCTGTTACTTTGCCAGTACCATGCAGTTTTTATCACAGTGGCTTTATAGTATAGTTTCAGGTTCGGAGTTGTGATACCCCCCACCATGTCCCTGTTGCTTAGAATTGCTTTGGCTATTCTAGGTCTTTTGTGGTTCCAGATGAAAGTTTGAATTTTTTTTCTCTAGATCTGTGAAATATGCTGTTGGGATTTGAATTGGGATTGCGCTGAATGTGTAGAGTAGTTTTGGGAGTATAGCCATTTTGACAATATTGGTTCTTCCTACCCAGGAGCAAGGTATGTCTTTCCATTTTTTGATATCATCTTCTATCTCCTTTTTCAGAGTGCTATAGTTTTCAGAGTAGAGGTGTTTCACCTCCTTTGTTAGATTGATTCCTAAGTATTTTATTTTTTGGGGTGCTATTGTGAAAGGGACTGACTCTCCAATCTCTATCTCAGTGGGCCTACTGTTTGTGTATACGAAGGCTATTGATTTCTGAACGTTGACCTTGTAACCAGCTATGTGGCTAAAATTGGCGATTAGGTCCAGCAGTTTTTTAATTGAGTTTTTAGGATCCTCTAGATAGAGTATCATGTCGTCAGCAAATAATGACAATTTAATTTCTTCTTTTCCAATCTTTATTCCTTTTCTTTCTTTCTCTTGCCTAACTGCTATGGCTAATATTTCCAGAACTATATTGAACAGAAGTGGTGAGAGATGACACCCTTGTCTTGTTCCTGATCTTAGTGTGAAAGGTTTCAATTTTTGACCATTTAGTATGATACTGGCCGAAGGTTTCTCGTAGATAGCTTTTATTAGTTTGAGATATAGACCATCTATTCTGATCTTCTGTAGAGTTTTGAACATAAATGGGTGTTGTATTGTGCCAAACGCTTTTTCTGCATCAATTGAGATAACCGTATGATTTTTGTCCTAAGCCTGTTAATATAGTGTATAACATTGATTGATTTACGTATGTTGAACCATCCTTGCATCCCTGTGATGAATCCAACTTGATCAGGGTGTATAATCTTTTTGATAATTCTCTGTATTCTGTTTGCCAGGATCTTATTGAGGTTTTTTGCATCGATATTCATTAGAGATATTGGCCAGTAGTTCTCTTTTTTGGTTGGATCTTTCTCTCCTTTTGGAATCAGGGTAATGGTTGCTTCCAGGAATGAGTTTGGGAGTACTGCTTCCTTTTCT